>JANHGO010000460.1:0-40862 GCA_024606505.1 Aquila spilogaster
GAGTAAAAAATACAGAAATTCTTGATTCCAGGCTTTGCTTTACACGCTTTTCTCTCCCAGCTCTACAAAACATGCCATAGTTCAAGCTTGACTTTTGCCTTTCTAATTTTCTCCCTGCATATCTTAGCAACTTCTTTGGACTCTCCTCAAGCTGCCCATCCCTTCATCCACAAGGGGTAGACACTGTTTATTTCCCAAAGTCTCTGCAAAAGTTCCCTGTTCATCCATGCCTGACTTCTTCCACTCTAGCTCATCTTATGGCACTCAGGGACAGCCTGCTCTTGGGCCTTTAAGACTTCCTTCTTGAGGATTGTCCAGCCTTCCTGGACCCCTTTACCTTTCTGTAACCTTCAACACAGACTTCCCACCAGTATCCTGAATAGTTAAAAGCTGACCCTCTGGAAATCCAAGGTAGCGGTTTTGCTGACTTCCCTTCTGACTTCACCAAGAATAGAGAACTCTGCCATTTTGTATGGTCTTGTCCAGGACACTGGTAATTTGTCATGTGTAGCTGTTACTAAAACATTAAATGCATGGCACTGAGTTCTAAATGATTCTACTCCAGAACAAGATCACTTGGAGTTGGATTCAGCCCTTGTGAGATTGGACATATTCCTTTGTGAATTTGAAAGTAAAACCGTAACCATAGCAGTCACAAAGCTGGCAGTAAGAATAGTTGCTGTTTGCTTCTTAATGCCAGAAATTGCATATGGATTGTTTGCAATTAAAAGCTGTCCAAAACTTTGCAAATACAGTTACAAATCCTGGCTTAGAGAAGCAGCCAGTACATGCCAGGGACTTGAAGACACTATTGGATATAAAGATGCAATTAACAAGCTAGCACATGGCTGACATGTAGAGATGGGGATAGCCAAGGTGGGCTGGGCTAGGAAGGAGGAGTACTCAGCTGATTTTGAAAAGCTCTATAGGGCAAAGGTGTGTAATGCTGTCCCTCTTGGGACTGCCCTCTGCAGCCTCCGTCAGACAGGCTCTCTTGTAATTATGGACAAAAATATTTTGTCTGCTCTCCAGCTCCCTGTTAAACCTAATACACATCAGTCTAATGTGGTGTGGATATTCCCCCTTTTTTTTTTTCAGCTCATCTGTTACTGAGCTGACAGCCTCAACTCTTTCTCCTCCAGTGCACAGAGCAGCCTTGACAACTTCCCACAAAGATGTTTTTTTCAGATGGTGTGTGATAATCTCCTCAAAAGACTGAAAGCAGAGAGCAGTTATGATTAATGGGATACCTGGAGCTGAAGCTAAGAGCTGGAGGTTGCTGAATCAGGAATGGTGAAACTTTGGCAGGGAGAAAGCAAACCCCAAATCAGTGATCGTGCTTTCTGTTTTGCTGAATACGCGGAACCAAGGAGCCACTTTTGGCTCCCTGCGCTGAAAAGCCAGATCAGCATTCAGAATGCTTATAGTATCCTGGGGACCAGAAATTGCAGCACCTAGAACTCGGGCCTTAGTATGCACACCAGCCAGCTATGTGTTGCCTGAGCACTGCTGAAGCTGCTCTCCCAGCACTTTCCTTACACTAGAGCTGAGAAGATGTGCTGTGTAAGAGCCAGGTAGTCATACTTTAGACTGCTCATATATTCTGTTGGACTTCCCAGTAGGGATTCACAGTGTAAGCAGCTCAGTGAGTGAGGAAGTTGTGGTCCAAGTTTCTGTCCTTGTTTGCTGCAGAAGTGGGGCAGAATGAGCAGAGGAGAAACGTGAAATGCACCACATCCGAAGGAGTGGCTGTCAAACATCTACTTGTACTGCTAGTAAGGAAAATAAAAGGAGAGGAAACTTTTAGAAGCAAAAACATTTGATATTCAAAGAACAGCAGAATGCTAAACAAGTACCTCTGCGCTTTTCATTTAGCTTAATGACAACTAGGAAAGGCTGACAAGCTTCCTTCTTCAACTTACTGAAGCATAACGCTAGTATGTGGGAGTATTAGCTCTGGTAAGAATTGTGTGCTGTTTCATTTGTGAGTGAAAGGGGCTGTCTGCATTTCAAGGAATCACAGTGAAACCTATACTCAATTTATGGCAGAATAATAAGGCAATCTATTGTACTGCTTTTGGAAGTGGAAAATGAGCTCTGCTCTAGGTGTATAATTTGATAATGCTGAAGCAACAGCAGTATCAGTAACATACAGATGCTCACATGTGCTTGTGCCTCACGTGCAAGATATTTGTTTGCTTATGCGGGTATACATGTATATACCTGTAGTGTGAGGGTCAGAATTCAGCTTTTGGTACCAAGTCCTTTAGCTGTGTAGTTCTCAAGATTCTTGAGGAGACGTTCCCAGTCCCACATCTGAGGTTATGGTTAGAGACTTATTTTGAAAGTTCGAGGAAAATTTCATCCACCTCAGGAAAGTACTTTTTTTTTCTTGGAAATGAAGCAAACAGAAGGTGTCCAAGTAGCCACAACTATAAACAGCTCAAAGTTTTGATGTCTGTTATACAGTCCTATAAGCCTGGACTCTAGATGTTTCTCTGCAGATTAGGGAATGTCATCAGTCAGGCTATGGTGCTTACAAAGCAGTCAGTCCACATGGAGCAGAAAACTGCAGAAATGTTTTTGCTGTAATGAATCAAGGGAAGGAATGGGAGAAGATCCTCTTTTAAACAATAAGAAGTGACTCAAAATTTCTGTCACAAATGGAAGAAAATATGTTTCAGAGATGCAGAAAAAAAGGTACGTACTTGGCAATACTTTAATGTTTTTGTTTTTTAAATACATCCACCCACCAAGTTTGACTAAAGGTTCTGCTTAGCCTGTAGAAAGAGCGACATGACTTTGCTCAGATCCAATTGTGTTATTACCGTGCCTACACAGTTATCACATGTTTTCAGGCTAAGCAGTGTTCAGTGTAGAAAATAATAATAAAAAAAAAAAGGAACAAATGAAACAATAGCAAATGAATGAATAGCAAATGTAAAAAATGTGAGAATGCAATGTTCGCATCTTCCCTGTAGCATAAGGTAATGGCCCTGCTTGATGTAGTGGGATAGAAGCTGTCTTCTTAAATTTAAAGGGTTAGAACAGAGAATGAGAAATATCAGAAGAATCATGATATAACTAGCATATTTTTCTGCATAGATTTCTGCAGATACTTAGCAGTATCTTAAAGAGTCAATAAAGCTAATCCTGAGGCAAAAGAAAATAATTCTGGGAAGAAGGAGAAAAGAATCCTGTTAAATATTTGATGAAACAGCTGTACAAAATATTGAGAACTGGAACTCCCCAAGCCAATATTCAGAAGTTCAAATGAATTAGTTTTTCTGGTTTGCACCAAACTATAATTCCATCTTAATGTTCCACAGTCTGTGCTAATTCAGAAGGGTCAAACTCTTTTCAGTAAATAGTCTTTTCTCATTACAAATACAGGTTAAATAAGGAAAAGCATGGCCAGCAGACCAAGATAAGTTACTGTTTGTGTTTCCCTGGTACTATTAAGACTGCTGGAAAACTCCAGTTTTGGACTTCCAGTTACAAAAGAGCATTGAGAGAAGTGGGACAGGTTTCAGCCAGTGGTCCAGAGAGAACAGGATGCTAATTACCTTTGAGGGAAGACAAGGAAACCGGGTTTGTTTACTCTGTGGAAGAGGAGGTTGAGAAGACGTCTAGTAGTGGTCTGTACCCCTCTGAATCACAAAGATGGCAAAGCTTAACTTTTCTCGGTGATAGTAGACAATACATCAAGAAGCAATAGCAATAGGCTACCAGATTGGAGCTTCAAACTGAGACATAGAAGAAAACTTTTCACTTGTAGAAGAATTTTTATCCTTAAAAGGCTCAACATTCAGCTAGACCAAGCATTGGGTGGCTTGATTTACTATTGGCAGTAGCACTGTCACCTGCAGATTACATCTGTAATGGAGGGATGAGAATCCCTCCTACGTGGGTTTTTGCTGTGCACTGTGAACACCTGAGGTTGTACTGCCTTTTGTGCCATATACACTTATGGAGCTATACTCAATTTCCATCGTAGATTCTTTATAGTATGTAAGACCATTAAAGCCATATGGGAACTGAATATCTGATTTAAGCTCCCAAATCCAACAATTAGTGGAAAATCCTGTCAGAGTATACATTGATTTTACTTTGCCAAACATCTTGCTTAATTCATATATAGAATATACTTAGCAAAATATTTTTAATGTATTTTTTAATTATTATTTTAAAGAGCCGAATTTTAACACAAAGGCATTTCCCTAGATTTCAGCAAAAGAAAGGGAAGCCACCAATGAAAAATAAGTGAACTAATTCTGTTTCTGAGGTAATTATGGTAGAACATATCTTGTCTCTCACTGACAATGATAAACTTAAACGTTTTAAAAGTAACTTCTTTGATTCAGTTCTATGCTATCATGCTACATAGTGAGAATTGTTTGTAATTGTTTGCAAGCAGACTGAACTGCTGAATTTGTAATGGCCACCTACTTATTTACAGTAGTGAAAGAGGAAAAAAAACCCTAACTTTACATTGGTTTTCCATATTTTTATATATTGATTCACTGGTACCTAATTAAAACTGTTTGATTAGAAAGCAAGAAACTGAATTGAAGTTTGCAGGATTTTGGTGGATAGCGTCCAGTATTTTTAAAGAGCTACCTTACAGATTTCAATGGTGCATTAATTATGTAAGAAAATTAACTTGAAGAATAATTATCATAATCATGTTTTGGAAAAATGTAGCCAGAATTGTAATTATTAAATTATTTAATGCAAAATACTCTGATATTGGGAGTTCAGTTACTTGAGTTCTGCGTTACTGAGAGCTGACATTGAAAATGATGAAGGGTGTGAAGAAACTTCTTCTGCTGGTTATTGTGTTTTGTCCCTTTTATTCTACTGATTTAGAGACTTCACTGACACCATCCTATTAAATAGCAGGTTATCTAAAAATGGCCTACAGTTTAGACTACATGGTAGACTGTCTGACAGTTACGTGAATTTGCACATCATTTACTTAAATTTTAACTGCACTACTTTTTTTAGGACTTTTTTTTATACCTACCTTTTCACTTTTAGTTTTTTAGAGGCCCATGCAGTATCTTGCGCTCATCCTATATCTTTGTATTTTCTGGCATGAACTGGAGGTCTTCTGTTGGAGGAACTGCAGCAGTAGTGAACTGTTGGAGCTATCTTCTCTGCTTTGCTCTTCTTTGCTTACACTCGTACAGGAGTGTGGGGAATACATGGTAATGTTGCAATTGCAGCAGCTCCTGTGCTGTCTCGTATTCCTCTAATATAAAACGAAATTAGTCAAGGCAAAGGAGAGCCTAGACTATCTGCTTTTTATTTAATAAGTCTCTGTCTCTTGTGATAGCTTTTTAGAGGCTCTGACAGATGTGGAGTTGCTCTGTGTTGTAGTTTTTATTTATAAACCTTGACATGCAGAGTCACTGTACAACCGTGTCAGCTTTCTTATTCAGATGCACTTCCTAAGTTGAATACGGGCTGTAGACGAAGAAAAGCAGGAAGAAAAGCAGAATGGCAAGGCAGTAGCTTTGGGTGAGTCATCTCCCAATAACCATGCTGAGGAGGTGTGAAGAGGAAGCTAAGCAGCTGACTAATAGTAGCCTGTACCTGTCTGAATCACAAGGATGACAAAACCAAACTTTTCTCAGGGGTGGCAGATGATACAACAGGCATCCACCTTCCTTGTGAGTCTTGAGATCTAAAACATTTTTATCAATGTAGAAAAGCCTAAATACACAGGTTTCCCATTTTGTGTATTTTGTAAACAAGAATAAAGTGAACAAATAACTCAAATATGCAAAGCAAGGTATACCTAAGTGAATTAATATCACAACACAAAAATAAGCTAATTAGCAAATTGCTTAGGCTGACCTGATTAAACTAGCACTTCTTAATATGTTCTGTACCGTAAGTTGGAAAAGCAGAGTTCATGTTCATTTACTGGGCTATTAAATCCATCATTAAGTTAACTTTGCTCATAATGATGTTATCAGATTTTTTTTGTAGTCTGTCAGGTATTAGGTATGTATATAGACAATACCTTTATGAACTGAGTCAAACATTACGTTGTTGATGGTGTTCAAAGCAGAGGGCTTCTGCTCTAAGTTGTCAAAGAATAATGTTTCATGGCTCAGCACAACATACGGATAGATATTATACAGTTCAAGATGACAAAGTTTCCCATACCTAACAGGCAAAGAGGAATATGCATACAAATAGCAGTTCCTCAACTGTAGAATAGTTTCTGGCTATAAGATTTTTCCCCATGTGAGTTTTTAGAGAAAGGAATTGTGATAGGGAAGGTTTCTGAGGAGTCCTAATGGATTTCCACTGTTGTGCTAGAGTTTAGGGTGAATGAGTTTGTTTAAAAAAGTGTTGTGGCACACTGAATGTGAAAGACTATTGTCTGCTTTACTTATGGCCATATAATGCTGTGTTTGGGCCAATGCAGAGAATCTTTGGTCATCTAAGCCGAAGAAATAGGCAAAATCATTCATTTGAAACTGATGTAGGAGAAAAAGATTATTATTATTTTTTAAATGACCTATGGAAGAAAATAAAAAGTTAGAGGATAAAACCAGAGCATTCAGATATTGTTAGGCATTGGAAACTTTTAGATTCTCTAATACCACTGCACTCCTCAGAGTTTATTCTGTTCATGAGCTTTTCTTGCTCTTATTTTCTTCAGTGAGCATAGTTCAGAGCCGTATTTCATCTTCTGTCTGCTCAGTGACCAAGGGAGTGCCAAGATGTACTGTCTCTTTTCACTAAAATGGAGGGTGTAATGCCTCTGGAAGAAGTATGCAATCTAAGTGGCAGCGCAGAATGAATGTAGGATACATCTGTCTGCAACTCCCATCACTCAGCATGGCAACAGGTCTAATCAGAAATATTTCAAGGGGAAAGGAGTTATGTTGAAAGCAGATATTTTTAATGGTGCATTTCAGATATCTGGAAGACAATTTTCTGCTGGTAACTACCTGACTTTAATTGGGGTAAAACTTACTTGAGGGAATAGTCTAGAAAAATGCTACAGTGCAGTTGCAGATGTGAGGTAAATTAACCTGTTCTGGTTGAAATACCCCAGGAGCCCATTGCTATGCTAAGCTATAGCCACCTCTGTGATTGCGGTGTACACGTATGCTGAACCTATTATTATGCAAAAAACAATGTAACTCTACATAGTCTTTAGAGATTTATACTGATGCATAAAATTTCTTTTAGATGCTCGTTCAATGCTTTAGGGGTCTATTATGCAAATCAGTATTGGTAATATAAATTATGAGATGATGTAGTGGTTTTCTTAGTCTGACTCCAAAAATGGATGGTTATCCAGAAATAACACAGGAAATTCAAAGTTGCTGAAAGAATAGGTCACGCAGAATCTCTAACAACCAGATGCAGTAACTATCCCCTGGTCCCTTTCAGACATGTCCTGTCGGATTGTTCTACGTCTATATATGTCTGCTTGACAGGGAATGTGGCTCTTAAATCCGGATAGATGAAGCTAGAAATGTTTGTTTCAGTTTACATTTGGTAAGAGATCTGTTCTCTGCTTCTGATTCTTGGTACTTAAGGACATTTCTCACTATTTTAATCCTTTTCTTTACTTCTGTACCCATTCTGGTAACTATTGCACCATTATGTATTACTAGCTAGAGGATTTGAGTTATTCCATCATCCTTTTCTGGTGGCGTTGGGCCATTGGCAATACAAGCTGCATAGGTTCTCCCACATTGTTGTCACTAAACAGAGCATTCAGAGAAGGACTGCAGGTACAAATTAAAGTTACAATGAAGATTATAAAATGATAGAACATCCTAAATTGGAAAGGACCCACAAGGATCACTGAGTCCAACCCCTTACTTCACACAGGACCATCCCAAATTCAAACCTGATGTCTGAGAGCATTGTCCAAGGGCTTCTTGAACTCTGACAGCTCGGGTCCATGACCACCACCCTCTGGTGCAGAACCTGTTCCTAACCCCCAACCTGACTTCCGCGATGCGGCTTCACGCTGTTCCCGTGGGCCCTGTTGCTGTCACAGAGAGCAGAGCTCAGAGCTTCCCCTCTGCTCTCTGAGGAGCTTTTGGCTGCTGTGTGGTCACCCCTCTGTTCCTCTGCTCTGGGCTGAACATACCGAGGGACCTTAGCTGCTTCTCGTACACCTTGCCCTATAGACCTGGTTTCATGTACTGCATTGAACTGATAATAGAAGCAGAAGTCTATTAATTTTAATTGTTTCACATTTATCCATAGAAAGGTGGAAAGTTTAGCCTTTGTAGCACATTAATGAAAGAACAGAGTTGTTTATTACTGGCTGTTAATTCAGCCCCTCATGAAAAATTCCTGTAAGAGCAGCAGTTGGTTGAATATGTAGAGTATTGCTGTGTGTTTCTAAAATGTGTAGTAGATCTCTGGGGTCAGTAGTTAATTGTTTTGACAGTCAACTTTCATATATTACATAAATCTAAGTTGAATTACAAGAAATGTAGAAGGACAGAAACACCTAGGTTTTTTCATTAAAAAAATAATAGTGGACTCACAAAACCCATAGTATTGACTTTATGGTGATTAGGTAGAATTTCACTGCCTGTGGCAAATGGTTGCCATACATTTAGTTCTTCAGTCATACTTGATTCAAGTCTTGCCAAATGTTTCTCTTTAATTATGGCTCTGTATATCTGCATAAAGAGTAGTGTTCAGCTTTGCCTTGTGGTGGGAGATCGTGGAATGCAAGATTGCACGGAGTATTGCTTCTAGTCAAGATAGTAAACGGAACTGACATCCTTACTGCAGTATTTGTGATATTAGCTGTATTTAGAAAGGGAAAAAGTACAAATGTAGCAGTAAATTTATCTCCAGCTGATGATACATTTCCAGCTTCTAATGGGACTCACTGAAGATCTGTGAAATTTCACTATTTCTTGAAATTTGAGGCAATTTTGTCATTGTCTTGTAGTTCTAAGACTGTAATGTTAAAATAATAATAGTAATTTAGATAAAAATGTAGTAAAAGCTTATTTATTTTCTCTCAGGACCTCTGATAATATCTTGCAAAGTCTAAGTCTTTTGCAGGGACTTTATCTGGAGGGTATTTCATCAAGTTAGGTACTACATTGAACAATTACAGCTTCTGTCTTCCTCTGAAGGATGGACATTGTTTGTCATTTTCTTTTGCTCATTGACCAACATTGCTGACTTACCAAGACTAGAATGTATTCCACCTCATACTTTTTTAGGAAGGCATCATACAGTTTCCCTAATCTCCTGTCTCTAGGAGAATCTGCAAGGTCTTTAGAACTTTAGGGCGTTAGAAGATAATTTGCGGCTATCCATTTATTTCGATCTTTTTGAAAGGAATTAGTTCCTCTTTGGATGAAGATGTTCAAATTCCTATTTTTGTGCAGAGAATATGCAGTTTTCCTTTGAAGCTAGGACCCTTATTAATTTGACAAATTAATAAGCCAAAAATCACCGGTGCACTTCATTACAGAATCAAACTTTCCTTCTGAATCATCAGAGATGTCTCTGTGAACCTTAGGATCTGGGTAAGATATAAGCATTTAAATAAGTGTCTCCAATTTTGTATGGAAAAAAAAACTTATTTGTGATTTGACCTGATGTAATAAGTCCCATTGATAAAAGATTATTTTCATTTATCAAAGACACCATTTGTTTTGTGGTTAAAGGATCAAGTAATATGTTTGAAGATTGTAAAATTCATTGTTATTCCAATACACTGAAAATAGCTCAGCTGAGGTATGTTTGACTAGTCATTAACTTGCAGAAAAAGGTTTTTTTTGTTTCTATCTAGATAAGCTCTGAGTTAAGATTTAAAGAAAACTATTTTATTTATCATGACAGTGTACTGTTTGATGTTATTGCAGAATGAAACTTAAAACGGGTAGATTTTAAGCTCTCTTTACTCAAGATATTCTTCAAAGAAAACTAAGAAACTCAGAAAGATATAGTTCTGGGGAAAATGTGGTATAAACATTTGTAGGACTGTTACCGTGAACAGGCTTGTACCATTTCTCAATTTTCTGTTAGGAATCTGATATCTAACGAGCTTAATTATCTTAGTTATTATCTTTATTAATCAGCAAGCAAATGCAGGCAAAGAAACTGTGAAAGAGATTGTATAAGAACCAAATTTTATCATCTTAACTTTTCTTTTTAAAACTGTTAAAAATATTTTTCCACTCTTTTTTTGTGGAAGAACAATAGTATCAGGAGTAGAGATAGAATATTTGCAAGCTGTATGATTGGGCAGGTATAAGGTAGATTCATCTCCACTTGCTCTTGAATATCTATACTCCTTCTGTGAAAGATGCCCAGAAAAGACAACCCTCCTTATTGTAGCTGCTGTGTGAATTGCCCTTTCCTGTAGGAAGCCTGTTAAAATTAAGTCACATTGGTTATTTCCAGTGCAAACTTTTCTATCTGAAATGCTGAATCTTCAAAACGAACATAGCAAAGTCCCATTTTAAACACTACATAGGAAGCAATCATTATAAAATAAATAAATACATGTAAATGTATTAGTGTATTACATTATTGTTCTCCAGTCATCAGTTACCAGATGTATTTGTTGCTAGAATAATTAAAATGTTAATTACAGTAGTAATATTTGTTTCTCAGTTGGTTAGCTGTTAGAATCCTAAATCAGTTGCAAATCCTAGGGCAGTAGAAACTCCTAAATCAGTGGTGAATGATGAAGCCTTCATGTAGGCTTTGCCATTATTAAATCCTGGCGAGCATAAAAATGGAAGTATATGTATTCAGTATGAAAATGAAAACCCAACATGATTGCAGTTGTGAAACTCCAATAACAATATTTATTATAATTCAAAGATGACTGCCTTACTGATTTTTTGACATTTTGAAATTCTAATTTCTCATTCTAAACTTGAACAAATCATTTATCAGTATCTGTCCCCTGATCATGTGCATTCAGCATTGAAGGCTATGCAGACAGAGCTGATATTCTACAATTCCATTTTTGGGCACCAGATATCGATACTTGTAGAGACCTTATGAGAGATTTAGTTGCAGAGCCAGCGTTTTCCCCTCACCCATACCATATGAGGACCCACAACTCCCTGTTCTTCCCACTCTCAGTCCTGGCGAGTCTTTTGCAATCCAGAGAATATCTCCTGTTCCTCTCATCTTTCTCTCCTAGAGCTCCTTGTACACCCACAGAAGAGGCACTTAAATTCCTGCTTTCTCCTCTCTTTACTCACTCTAGCCATGTTGGCCTGCCTGCTCCAAACATCCGATCTGTATGCCCTCTGTTATCCTAATCCTTCGGCCCAGATCTGATTTTTTATAGTTCTGGCTGCTTCTCAACCTTCATCTTTTCAACACATCACAGATCTTTGCTCTGAGTTTCCTCGCTGACCACAAGCTCTAGCTTATGTCCAGCCTTCTCAGTCATATCAGATCCGCAGTTCCTGCTGCTTCTTTGTCATGGTTTGGATAGTGGAGTGCTTAGCTAACAAAGCTGGGGCTTACAGACTCAGAAGTAAGCAGATTCTTGGTGTCTGGAATGAGCTCCTGGGCAGAAGGGGATTGTAGGAACTGTAAGCTTGGATGTGGAAGGAATTGCCTGTAGATATTGCAGTTGTCTTCCATATAACTTCTTTCAGACCTGTTGTCTGCTATTGTCCAAGATGCTGCCTCCTCCCACCTGGTCAATGGAGGTGACTGAAGCTACATTCCACCTCCCTCCTTTTGCCATGTTAGTGATCCAAAGCCCAATTCAGCTTCCTGTGGTTGTTTCAAAGGTCTCTGTGTAGTTTGTGCTTATTAAAAGGCTCCTCAGAAAACTGAAAACTAAGGAGTGTTGCTTCCAGGAATGGCAGCCGTAATTCCACATGCGAAGAAACACAGAACCATTCATCTTGAAAGCAGCAATGATTCCATCATCGTATGTAAAGCGCATACAAACAACTAGGAATAACTTACTTTAACAGGCAGAATGCCATTGAGTGTGAATTCATCTCTCCTCCATTATGCAAACTTCAGTTTCTCTCTCCTTACTCTAATTGAGAGGTCAACAAAGAATAATCTAAAGCCTGTCTCTGAGTGGTCAGGATTTACTGCAGCCTACCTTGGAGGACAGAGCGCATTTTCTGCAATTGCTATTCCTTTATAAACATATTCAGCCTATGTATATATTTCAAGTGTATTTCAGGCTACTCAGTTCCAAACATCAGGATTATGAGTCTTTGAACAAGATTTTTTATTCATAATCTTAAAGCAATGCTCCTGCATTGAAAGAAAAGACGTACTTGTCATGGCTTAAATGAATAAATACTCATTTTGAAGCTGAAATGTGGCTTTGGTCAGGATTAACCCGACTGTTTTAGAACTTCGGCTGTATCACTGGGTCCATTGTTAAAAATCACATTTTTGGCCCTTCTCTCAGTTTCTCCACCTTCTACTCTGCTCTCACATTCATGCAGTTATGTTTGACATGATCTAAAATGTTGCTTTCCATATGCAGGATATTATTAGAGGAATTATGTACATATCTTAGGCATTTGTGTTACTAGAAACCCTCTTCTAATGCCTTTCTGGGGACGTTTTCCATTGATACCTCCTTCCCTCACTTACTTTAGTGATGAATACCAGTAAACATGTCCTTATTCTTTAGTCAAGAGCAGGAGAAGAAACATGCTGAGCTTATGGGAACCTGAGTGTACTTGGAGAATTTGATCTTCGGGAATCTTTGCAACCAGCACCAGCTTTTCAAAAAACATTTTTCAAGTAATAAAGTATTCAGTGGGGCTTTTCCATGTACCACAACTTAATCAATGAAGACTCAATGTTAGATTGAGTTACACCCATGAAGATAGCTCCCTGGAGAATATCAGCTGTCATTTGATATTGTTTCTGGCAGCAATATCAGCCTACTCAGGTCCTGTCTCCTACTACTCCACCCCTACTCTGTCTCCTGGGTCAGCACAAAGATGTTTTGTAGAGATAGTCTATATCTTTGGAGGGCTTTTTAAGTTAGATCACATATCTGATTTAGAGCTTAAGCCTCATTTTATTTATGTGAAGGATTTGGGAGCTTCTATGCTAAAGCAGTGGGAACAAGTGGCAGGAATCATAGAATCACAAACATGCATGTGAAAAAATAGGTTGGAAAGGATCTCTCAAGGATCAAATTCTGACTTAGTGCTGAACTACCTTTAAAGAGACAGAAAGAGACAGGAAGTTGTTCCTGGCTTTATTCAGTCAGATTTTAATTCTCTCTTAACAATACAAATTTTGTAACCTGAGATCCACAAATTCTTAAAGCATAGCTCTGCAGAGGACAATACAGAAGCTGCTGCCAGCTGTGTTATTTTTTTGATACCTGAACAGGGCTATCATCCCTTCTGTTCCACCCCAACACTGGTTTAGGTCTCAGAGGAATAATAGCAACTCTGTAAGGTAGTTGCACTTCGGCTAATGAGCCTTGCCTCATAACATGGCTAATTATTCCAGGAGACATACACTGATGGGCCTGCTTTTCTTCCAGTCTGGAACCAGCTCAGATAACTGGTCTGTGTGTGTTGTGAAGCCATGTACTACGTAGATTTTCATGATTGCTCTTGGACAATTTGCAGATGATATGGAGGAAGGGATTTGGGAATCTGAGCTAGATTTCTCTGTTCTTATGTCAGCACTTCGCTTTAGCTCCAAATTTGATATCCAAAATAAAGAGAGCTGCAAAATCAGCTAATGTTACTGCTGTACTTACATCAGTCCATTTGCTTGTGCATTAGTTCTTTTTTTGAGCACATAGAAACGGCTGGGTACATAATGCGTGACAAAGCAAGTGAAGTTTTTTGTTTGCACAGTAGAGCTGCTAAATATTTACATTTTGTTCAAGCTACTGGAAGCAGCTGAGAGGCAAGTATGCCAGGCACACTAGATCTGACTGCAAAACCATGATTCACTCACCCAGTTTGTCACTTAACTGATGCTATTTTCAATTCTTAAAAAAAGAAGGAAGAAAAGGTGAACTTGGTTCATTAGCTTCTATGCATTTAGTGTTGAGGTTATCCTACATCAAGTAAAGAAGTAACTATAAACAATAGAACAGCATTTATGGGCTCATTAATTAAATATTAAGAAAGACCTGAGGGCCTGTGGGCTTTCATACGAAATCTGCCTGTCCTAAGGGACTCTGATGGGAGCTGCTGTGACACTCAGGGACCGGGCCAGCTGATGAAAGAGCAGATGCAGCTGATGACAGTGCAGGAGCTTGCACCTGAACTCGAAGGTGCTGTCATGGATGTTTCTGCTTCAGTTGTGGTGCCTGACTCAGCAACGGCTACATATCATTGTTTTCTACAGCCCAATAAGATGTTATTTTTGGCAAAGCATTTTGTCCCTTTCAGGATTTAAATATCTGTATCTTGTGAATGCCCATTCATGTGATTTCTAGAATTAGACAGTGGGATAGCACCGTGCTCTGATGTTATCATGATCACGTCATGATACAAATCCTTTGGGGTTCAAAATTTACCGCTGGTGTTTGTGATTCCATTCCACATCTACTACAATGGAAGAAATACACTGGGTTTTTCTGTTACTCTGGGACAGAAGGATAATGTAGAGTTGAGTTCTCTTTCTTTGCTTGGGCCACTGGTGTTAGCACTGCTGAAGCTTTACCTCCCCAGTGAGAGAGTGGCTGCCTGTACAGTGAGCAACACCCAGTGCACCTCTCCTGTGACACCATTTCCTCTGGTGGAGTGACAGACCTGGAATGCTCTGTCTTGGGGAAGACACTCTGAGTTCAGGTACTTGAGAGAAGTCAAACGCTGACTTTGACTACTGAAATCTCTATTTCAATAGCCCTACTGCTGACTGCTTAGCAGCAGCACACTTCTCTCTTTCTCTGTAGTTTTGCTATTCTTAAAATTTGTATTATAAACTAGATTTTAATATAGAAAAATAATCTGGAAATGTGTGTTTTAGGCATTTGAAGCTTATCTAACAGCTAAAGTAAAACTGCCCAATCTTACAGATGGAATATGAAAAAATGCAAGACAAAAGACAGAGAAAAAGTAATAATAAAAAGTTAATAGAAAAACAGACTTCCTTCAAAATCAAGACAAATACATTAGGAATGGCTACTAAAACCAGAACAATGGATTGTAAATATATATATATATATAAATGAAGCAAAATAGGGAGATAAAAGTAAAAATATTATCCAGACAGTTCAGTTCAGAGACAGAGATACCAGACAAAGGCAGCAAGCAAAATAGATAGTGGCAACGACATCATAAATGGCTTTGAGAAAAACAATCAATCCATTTAGTGCATAGATAATCTATGCAATTTCCTTAAGGTGAGAGGGAGGACTGGAGTGTTGTTTTTCAAAATCTAAGCTGAAATCTTGGCAACATTAAATTGCAATAACCTGTGAAATGAAGTGCAAGGATATTTATCAGAGTAACTTTGTGTTTTTTGTTTATATAATGAGAAATCTTTTGTGAATTATGGTGGAGTGCATAAGATTAAACTTACATATATTTGCCTTGGAAGGAAAACTAATTATGGAAGCCCACTTCCAGTGCATCTAGTGAAACCGTGCATATATGAAGTTGCTCTGCATGGTGTGCGTCAGGTGTCCTGGCTATGTATAGGCAAAGTAGTACAAGAATTCATTGTTTTCTTGGTCTAAGCTGTCAAGGATGGCACTGTCTTAACTTACAAGGCATGCCTATAACTGTTCGTAAAGCACAAAGAGATTGCTTTGCCTATAAACTGCTGGTCAGCTCTCCTAAAATCAGTTTGCCCAGCTGCACACACAGTTAACCTCCAACATTACTGTTATTGCAGTTCGTTCTTTTACCTTAATTTTTTCCCGTCTCTGTATGATATGCTATGACATACAACACAAGCATGCGATCAGTTTCTGTAAGCTAAAGTAAAAGAAACGTCCTTCCTTTTCCATCTCATACTACTGATTTTGAGATTTTTTATCACTAAACAAAATCACTGTTACTCTCTCCCACTTTTATTTATATGACTGTCAATAGTTATGTTAATGTTGAAAGGAAACTATTGAAGATACTTGGTTGAAGAAAGTGTCTAGTATGAAAAATTACTCAGAGGAAGAAAGAAAACATGTAAGTGTACCCTGACATAATAGCAGTAGCTGAGCGTTTGTTCATTCGCAAGATCAAGTGTGAGATGGCTAGAGGAAGAGCAGACCTCTGTGGAACATTTATTGCAGTTGAAGAATCTCAGTCCTATTCTTCATCCCAGAAGATAATTATTCCTTTAAGTAGAGTTTGACAAATCCTATGCATCTGTAAACTGTTCCATGGATTTACTTCTTTTCATTGTATAAATTCTTCCTGTCACAGTAGAGACACAAGAAGTTTATTTTTGAAATATTTTTTCCACCTCATTAAAACCTACTTAACACCCAAGATTATAGGAGGAAAGAATATTTCACAGATGTGTAATCCAGACAGTGTTTTTAGACTGAAAATGATGTTTAGTAACAATTTACATACCGATGTTTCAAGTCTAATTTTAAATTTAACCGAGAGCTGCTTTTTTTTCTATGTAAAAGAAAAAGCAATTTGGAAGTTTTGCCAGTGGTAAACAAAACTGAAAGGAAACAATTTTTTTTAGGACTCTCACTGTATTTATGAGGTTTAACTGATAATGGAAGTATTAGTCATGATTTTCCTGTTACCAATCCTCTAAGAATTCAGTTAAAACAGGATAAAGAACAAAAGTACTTGAAAAACAGCACTGTATTACCTAAGTAACTATATATAATAAAATATCAAATAGGATCTGTTCAAGCCTCTTTGCCATCAAGATCAGGAATATTACTTGTTTTATTTTTCAACCATTCCTTACAAATCATGGCCATATGTAGACAGATAAGATCAGACCAAAGTATTTCAGTGAACATTATGAACGTTAAGTTAATAATAGTTTTCTTCTGAAATAGCTTGCTCAGTGTTTTTTTGCTAACACTTCGCGAGTAAATCAAAGAAATCAAAGAAAGGGGATATTTAAATGCTTCCATCTTGTTAAGTCAGTGACAAGAACTGTTTCAGTTTTACCAATGCCTACAGGAAAGGCTATTAACGGTTTTCTGAAGAGCACCATTAAGCCACTGCCTGCCTCTCCCTTCCCTTCTTCTTTCTGGTTAATCCTTAAAACAATATAATCCTTTTTTCCCTACAGTGATTTCTTCATCATTTGTACAAAGTTCATCCTTGTAGCCTCAATGCTAGCTAAAGACTTCTCTTGCGTAATTGGCTAAAGTGTTTGATACTTTCACAGGACTGTGTATGTCTTATAATCTTATACTGTCACAATGCATATTTAAGAAATAAGATCCGCTCTGAAATCCTAACTACCTTGACACATATTAATGAAATTCTTTTCTGAGTTTCAAATGAATTTGCTCCCTCTGCACTTTAAAAGATGCAATAAACTTTTGCTCAACCACAGAAAGGTGGAATTAATGCAATTAAAGCCATTTAAATATCAATCATTTAGACAAACAAAACACACAAATGTCCAAGTGTTCAGCCAGTCAATTTGATAAACACTCAGGAAAGAATAAACCAAGAGTATTTTAATGGAAAAGAAAGCTAATTTGCAGTCTGCTGCAACACACCGCTAAGCTTCTTCAGTATACTGTGATTAGACATGGACTGCAGTGAAATAGTTACTGAGAAGCCACAAACTTTGGTGGTTTAGCAAAAAGTCTAACTTTCCCACAGCCGCATATAAGAGAAACAATGGTTGTGTAAGGAGTTGGTTTTAATGCTTGAGCTTAATGGGGCAAGACTTGCTGTTCATCAGAGAAGATGAATTTTGGATTAGCTCCAAATCCATAAAAATCTTCCCAGAAAAATATGAAACCTGATATAGAATGTCTCCTTCTGGCAAAAAAAAAAAAAAAAAGAAAGAAAGAAAAGAAAGAAAGAAAAGAAAGAGATGTAGTTAAACCACTGAAAAGTTGAACATTTTAATACCAAGGAGTAATGGTAAAAAAGCACAGAACATTTATTTCTTCAGAATCTCATTGATGCCATCTGCAGCTAATGTACCAAATGCCATTTCTGAATGCTTTAGAGCCACAAGGTGACAAAATAGCTATCAATGAGATAAAGATTAGAACTGCTCTTGTGGTTACAATAGGGAAGTGATAAATTGCAGACTTCAATGATCTTTCTGGATGAAAGGTTTGAGACAGTTACAGCTAAGATTAGCACTTTGGATAAGAGGGTGACAGGAGATGAAAGAAGACCGAAGGCCAGCAGGAAGGATCACAAGATGTAAAAGAAAAGACTGAAATATTCTACTCATCTAAGTGCAAATGATAATGGAATAATGAACTGAGTACCTGCAGGGCAAAACTAAAACTGGAAAAAAAAAGTAAACTGGATAAATTAGGTGGTTAATTTTTTTTTGCCATGATCTGTGAATGAAACCTTTAGTTTTCAAGCACCATGAAAAATGAAAAGCAAAAAGGAACCTGGGAATGGAGATGTGTTGTTTGCTCCAGGGATCTTGAACATATTCTGAGCAAAATTGCACAGAATTGAGATTGGGGAATATGCCAAAATATGCCTAGTTTCCAGAAAGACTCCAGAGGCAGGAATCAGCTAAAATGAATCTAAAGGAATGAGCTTCTGAAATAGCTGGGATGTGCTTGGAAAGATTGATGTAAGATCTTGGCAGTGGACGGTTGACATCCTGAGGAGAATCCAACTGCCTTTTCATTGCAATTTTTCTTTCAATATGAAACTAACTTAGTCCATAAGCCAGTGTTTTGATTTTGGAGCTGTGGGTGGTTTCCATATGTGTAATATTGCTCTGTCAAATATTGTTGCTGCTTGGTAACAGATCATAGTGCTTTGTGCTGTTTGTAATATGCTCAAATGAGCATTAACAAAACATTCCTTTTAATGAGATGCAGTCTATCATCAAATAAGAATGTTAACTTGGAGATTCACCTGGGGCCTGTGGCTAACACACTTTAGAAGTGTTTGTTAATTGAAAGGATCAGTGTTTCCATCCAATAACAAATCTAGTTTTCATGAGGGAAATCAGGTGTTGTAGGTGTGCTCTGGTTGGAACGGTAGAGACTTCAGAGCCACAGTGTGTCTGCACTTCCGAGTGAACCTCTTTCTATTTTGTAGTTGTCAGTGGTCAGTATGGAGCTTACAGAAAGACATAAACTTGAGGATTAGCTGCTTTCCCAACAGGATCTATGCTGTTCCTACATTAGGTATTTTTGAAGGAAGAGATACTTCTTAAGCCACATCCAAGACAAAGTCCATTACAGGGAACCTCAAGGTTATAACGTCATGAATTACTAGTGGTGCATTGTCATCTTAACTGTTTATTTTTACATTCATCAAAGTCATGGCCATTTCTAGTGTCAGCACAGATTGCTAGGAGGTGAACTGTTTTGAAACATAATGTTATTCGTTGTTATGGAGGTTGTGGGAATGAGTTTGTAAGGTTTGCTGTAGTTTTTCAGATCCACAGGAAGGCAGTAGAAAGCCACCATTGAATAATATAACCTGATTTTACTGGTTCCGGAGAAGACATTGAAATAATGAACATTCTACATTCTAAATGTAATGGCAAAAAAAAGTAGTCCTGCCCCCAGTAGTAATTTTTTAACTTTGATTTTTTTTATAACTAATCTCATCACTTGGTGGGTGGGAAAGACAGAAATAGGCCTTGATTTTGGGGCATGTGAACTTGACAGTATTGTTAGAGGCAATACAGAGTCAAGGTACACTATACATCTTTGACACAGAGAAATAACTCCATTGGCTAAAATATCACACCTTCAGACCAGGTCATTTACAACAGGTTTCAAGATGAGTCTGAGATATGTCAGGCTTTAAGAAAAGTAGCCCTGTGCAAATCTGCAAATTTGTCCTTAAAATATATGATCCTAGGACATCGAATCCCCCAGAATCACTGTGATTTGATCTATAAAACGAGATATATGAAAATATTGAAAACCTTATTACTGTTAACAGAACTGATTACAAAGGAAGGCTGTAAAGCTTCCAGTTTAATTATAGTTGCAAATCTTTATCTCTTCTTCAGACAATTGCATTTAATTCGGTCAGTGTGTGTTCAAACATACCCAGTTGATCAATATTCTGTATGAGCCCTTGGAGACCCCCTTCATGATGATTTCTCTACTTACTTATGTCAGAGCTACATGGAGATATATGCCTTGAAGAAGATGAACTAGTTAATGGTAAAATAGTAAATAATCAGAACTGATGAACAGACTATCACAGCTGAATAATCAAGCAACCCTTTGAGTTAAGACTTGGCAAAAGGAGGCATTTGATCATTTCTCCTAGCATTGTGGACTTTTTTGATTTACGAATGCTTGTAATTTCCAGATGTTGCAAGGGTAAGGAATGATCACTAGCACTTTCTCAAGGAACACCTGAAAAAGTATTGATTAAATTACTGAATCATTATTTACAAGCCAACAATATCTTTTCAAACTAGTTGGGCTCAGACAAAAAAAAAAGTTTGTCTCAATTTGGGAGAACCATAGACCTCAGTCATTAAGCCATAGGTTAGACTTCAGGCAATTCATCACAGCCCCCATCTGCATTTGGTGCATTTGGTGATGTTACATATGGAATAGGAATGACATGTTCTTCCAGTATCATAAGTGCTAAATTCAGTGATAGAGGAATATATGCGAAAGAACAATTTCTCCTGTTAAAAATGTCCTTTTTATTTATACTTGGCCCATGTATGAGCTTATGAATGTTTTGTTTCTATTTTTTCTTCCTATAATGTCATCTGCTTCTACATTCTATTCCTCTTCTTTAGACAGTTGTTTGGAGACAATGCCTTTGGAGTCTAAATCCAACTTCTTGGGAAACCTTAGCAAAGTATGTAGGACAAATGGGAGAGAAGACTTAGAATGCGGAAAGCTTTGCACTGTTTAGTGGTGCTTTGGGATCTTAGCATATTATTATTAGAAATCCAATGTATTTCCTGGACATTCATGCCAGGATTAGCATTGAATTCAGAAATGATGGGAGTTTGAAAGGCTATAAAATCAGCACACTTGATTGCAAAGAAATAATAAGTGGTGTAACAGTCAAATGGCTTTCTTTACAGGCTGTGAAAAATCTAAGGTTTTCTTTAGCTCTGCACAGATTATTGTTGAGCATATGTCAAGTTTGCCTCTCTGCTCATTTCTACTGTGATGTTGCAACAGCAAATACTTAATTTACAACAAACCATAGTGGGAATGGCATAAGAAGGTTTGGAAAGTATGGTTCTCCTCAATTAGCTGCAGCCTTTGTGAAACAACTATCAGAAATGTGCTTCTTTGCTGCAGGGAAGGTGCTTGAACTTTCTTCTTGCTGTCTTTTCTGCACAGGATGATGTAAATTATATTGACTTGTTTTTATGAATTTCATGCTGGAGATTGTTTGGTAACTGTGAAAATTATCCTTCTCGAATGCTTTCCTTACTTGAATAAGTAACGCCATCAGAGACTGTAAAACAAGACAGGACTAGAAATAGAAAGACAGGTTTACAGATAAGAGGACAGAGCCAAATATTAGGTATATGAAGGCTGACTTGTGTCTGTGTTCTTCTCCTTCTGTTAATCTGATTGCCTTCTTTAAGGCTGACAAGTAATTCACAATCCTTACAGTAGACTAATTCCTACTGACTCCAGGGTTTTCTTACAAAAGAAGTTTTTAAAAGAAATCATTACTGTCTCCTTCGATAGCATTATCTGTTTCTAATCAGTATTTTGTGCTGCAAATATACTGATGTTCATATATTCTTCTGTATCTAGAAAGAAATTTCCCGGTTAATTAATAACAGAACGAGTAATTTTGCAAGGTAATTAGCCAGATAATAATTACATTAATTTAAGTAGAACAGAGCACAGTAGTTTTGGTAAACTGCAATTCACTTGTACAGACGAATCCCTGCACTCAGGAAAGAACCAATATTTGCATTTGAACTCACTGAATAAAAGACTGCTTCATAATTATACTTTTTAACATATGCAGATTAGACTACAGAAGATTCTGTATTGAAACGTAGTGAGAAGAAATAAAAATTTAAAGTCCAAATTTACAGTTTGACCCTACTTAGCCTATGATTACCGATAAGTTTCTCTATATCATAATAAATACAGCTTAATCACTTTGAAGCTTTAAGTAATCTAAAACATGACTGTGATAGAAGGACTAGCCAACAAATTATGCACTTGTCTCAAAAAGACAAAGAGTTCTCTTAATCTCTTAACAGTGCTGAGAAAATGTTAGCTGACAGCGTTCCCCTTTGAAAGTCACTGTTGAAACCCTTATTTTATTTCTGCACTCCCTTCAGCTCCTATGTGACAAATTGAACATGAAGCATCTAAAGCTGTCATTCTGACCCTGGTAAGGTGGAGACCCAGTTAATATCATTGAGCAAATCTGGAGAATTGTAATCATGTTGATGAGAAATGTGATTATTGCATCATCACGGTCAATAACTGAAGAATTTTCTTCCTCTGCAACCACAACAAAAGAGTCTTTAACCTAAAACTTGCTCTGGAATGGATTAGCAACATACCCTGAAAGTGAATGCTTGTGTGTCGGATTCCCAGCCTGTACAGCTTCACATTGGAATGAGGCCTATTCTTTGTAATCTTCTCAGAGAAACAGTAGCAAAATCCTCTAGCATCATATACTGTGCTTTCCACTTGGAGCTTAGAAATTTTATAGTGTCAAATGTAACCAGGAAGAACTCATCTACATTTTTCATGACTTGATACCTGTTGTTTTGTTGCATTACGGAGAACTAAGTGCTTGACTGTTTCCAGTTTATTTACTCTAAATGCAACACATTCAGCATTTCCTAATATATACCATGCCTCATCACAAAAACTTTAGTTATAGCCGTTTAATGTTTTCCCCATCTGTTAACACCGCAAAATTATTGTTCTAGGGACCATCATTTGGTATCACAGTCAAGACAGTAGTGATACCTGTTACTGGTTCTTGCCCAGAACCTCCCTCTGGCTGACAGCATAAGGCATACTTAATCTATGGCCTTTGTTAAGGGTTTTCCCTGCTGGCTGAACAGGGATCAGGAACTAGAATTGTCTTTACTAAATTGTCAGGGGCCCTCTTTCTAGGCAAAGTGTCCTCTTGTATGACCAATACTTGATCCAGTTATCTTACGTAACCCCTTCCTGTAACTTTATTAACAAGTCACTGAGCTCCCTCTGGAAATACTTTTTTTCAGTTTCTGATGTTCTTTGCAGAAAATTACTCTCCTGGGTAGAAATCTGCTTTCCATCCTAACTCCATTCATGCCCAGTTTATTCCCTTTTTTTATTATACCAAAATTGTTCTTGAGTGAAAATCTTTCTGTTCTCTACTTTCTTTCCCATGTGATAAACTCTCTGGTAGTTCTTAACTGAAAAGCCTCTTTCTGCATCATTCCCAGTCTAAATCCATCTTTCTTGTATGTAGATATAACTAAGAAAGGTTTCAAAGGGTCTATCCGTGTCAGGCACTTCTCAACATTTTCATTAGGACTTGAATGATGGGACTATATGAACACAAATTAAATGTGGATTTGATAGCAGGAAAAAAATAATCTGTAATGTGTTATACAGGGAGAATATGAGATCTCAGCTGTAGGAAATGGGTAAAAAAAAATGGTTGTCTGTTAGGAGTAATTTAGATGGAGCAGATCTGAATTGGTCTGGGGGGTGTGGGTTAGACAAGAGCTTCAGAGAGCCATTGCTGGCAAGTTTGTATAATATTTTCATCTAATTGTTCCGAAAAGAAAATCCTTTCATCTTATTTTAACTGACTTCATCTGATTTTTTTTACTAACATATTACCATTACTCTAATTCATTTCTTAATTTCCTTTGCTTACTGAATGATGTTCAGACACTTTTATGACTCCCAGTTTTGTCTCACTAGCAAGTTGTATTAGCACACTCTGTTCTTTCACTGAGGTGTTAATGAAAGTGTTAAGTTAAATTCAAGACAAACCATTAACAAATTTAGTTATATTAAAAAATGCCTCAATGGGGAACATGGCCTGTTGTTTTTTTTCTCTTAAAATGTTTCTTCTCAACATTGCAGTTCTTGATCTAACTTACCTTTTCTCCTGTGTAACTAATAATTCCCGATGCGATCTTGCTGGTCTTTTCCAACCTTGGTGATTCAATGATGCGGTACCAAATGCTTTACTGTATGCCAAACAGTCTGACAAGCTTTGTCTAGAAAAGCAGTTATTTTATCAAGTGAAAGCGTCAGGTTAATCCGGCTTGATTTGATAAATCTTTTTTTGATAAATCTGCATAATATTTTACTTCATTTTGTTTGATGATGGCCTTTCTGAACCACTGAAGTAAGCATAACAAACATCTGATTCTGTATCATTTATCCTTCTCCTCCTCAAATTTTGATTTTTTTTAATGTGATGACCTTTCTTAATCACATTTGTAGTGTATATGTCAGTCTAAATTTTTTCTTACCTTTTATATTGTCTCCTATGTAGATTAGTGCTTTCTTTGCTGATCAGCAATTTTACTTATTTCGTTTTCAATCTCTCAGTATCAGTTTTGCTCATCTGTTGTGATGTGTTTTTTCTAATGTCCTCATTAACTACTGCAATGAAATCAGAAAAAAAACTACTGACTGATTAGGAGGGATTGGAATTAAAGATGTGCTATAGGTTTCCCAGATCGTCTCTAAATGGTGCAGTGATGAAGCTGAATTGCTGGATTTCTACGTATTTTTTGAAAGAGAAAGATCTGTCATGGTTTCTCACCTTCTGCAGTTTTACCTATGAAGACAGAACCCTTCAGTTAATTAGAAAACTAAAAGGTTTTTATTTTCTTTCCAAGGAAAGAGTAAAGAAACAGAAATATTCTAAATTAATTTTTCGTCAATCCCAGCAGTCAGAAAATCTCACTAAAAATCCATCTTAGGTTTGCCTTCTCTCTTTGCCTGAGCACTGCAACTGTAATTGAACACAAAGTTCTGAAGTTTATTGTGCACACCTGGTAACCATCAGGGCTCAAATTGTCAGTATTTTAAGATTTATACTGCCTTATCAGAAATACTCAGTGTCCTAATATGGCCGTGGTTTCTGACCTGACTGGTGAGCCAGAAAATTGAATAGTTGCTTTAGAAAATCAGTACAGTAGTAGACAGGCTACTACTAAATAATTAGTTAAAAATGCTAATTGAAATGTACTGGCGCGAAGTGAATCTGTGGGCTGTAGGGGTGAACCATTAAATTGCAAATAGCTTTGAAAATGCAGAAAATGCCTGTTTGAAAGAAAAGCTGAATACAAGTGTATTTTCCATGCAGATAATGCATTGTATAAGCTCTGTGTCCCTATAAGCTTCTGAAACCAAATGGAAGAGTCTCTGAAAATGACTAAAAATAATATTATTTCAGAGACTGTTTTCAAGTAATGTAAACTCTTAAGTAAATTCAAATTGCAATTAAATAAGAAACTGAGCTCATATAGAGGTTCGTAGGTATTTGAGGAGTTTTTATAATTTTTATTGCTTGCAACTTGCTGCTTATTTGCTGTGTAATTAAGGCACTTAAAATATTTTAGAAAGACAGAGAAAATCACTAAATATTTTTATACTTGAGTCTGAAATTTGTTAAGTTTAAAATAAATTAGGTGCTCATTTAAAAAAAAAAAAGTACAGCAACACTATGGCTTCAGTGCAGGGAAAGATTTAACATATGTCTTCAGCTTGAATTCACTGTGTGCTTGAGAGTCTGTTCATGTGTAACTACTTTGCTAATAAATGACTGATAGAAGGCTGATACAATGAGTGAATCATGGAAGGGGATGTCATGAATTTGTTTCTGTGTTCCCCATCTTACCTACTCACCTTTTATATCAATCTCATTGTGGGCTTGAAGCTCAGAATCACATTTAGCATTATCTTTCTGGATTAAAGCTCCCTGCATTACTGAGATCAGTGTTTTGTTCTAAAAACATTATTCCTTTAGTTTTATTGTTTTTAATTTAACTTTATTGTTTGGATGGTTAACGCTTCTTCTGTAAGAAGATTGTTATTGCTATGATTGTTTAGAGGAGATGACTTGAAAGTGCATCCTCACTATGTAGCTCTGCAACTTTTTTTGAAGTCAGTGGCTCTTACGTACTGGTCAGTTCAGACGCAAAAGAGAGTACAGTCAAATTCCACTGAAATCAGTGAGTGTATTAAAGTTAAGCCTTTGTGGGTAAATGGGTAAAGTAAAAAGGAATATGTGAGCTTTGCATTGTTTAATGTGGATTCATTGTTTAGGTATGATTTTTGGACAACTCTTGAAGCTTCAGTGTTTTGGGGGTGGATTTCGCGTACTATATAAAACTGTTTCCTCTTCTAATTTCTCAGGAAACCATAGGATTAACAGTCATAATGAAATGTCAGTCAATTATCAGTGCATGTGTTCCTGTATTGAATTACATGTACTTCATTTTACTGTTTCATTTCTGAGGTTCAGTCAGATCAAGATGGCTCTCTATAACTATTGACTCCTGCAAAATTCTCTGAGCTTTCTTATCCCAAGAGGCTAACAGAAATTGCATCAATTTGCAGGAATAATATTACCTGTAATTTTCCAAAATGCTTTTTTAACATGACCAAGTTTTTGGATGGCTAACTATGAAATTACTGCTTTTTTATAGCTGTTTAATTTCATTCCATAATGGAAAACCATTATACAGTACCCAAAGGCTGATATTATAAGTGGTTTTCAGAGCTTCTAATTTCGTAAGTATTTTTGTCAAATTAGTTATAGAACATATAAAGATTCATCAAAAATTTTGCTCTAGCCTGCCAAAAGCTGTACCTCTGTCTCAGGAAAACCTGAAGTCTGTATTTCCCATCAATTGGCAGAGGATATGTCTTCAGCTGGCCCAAACTATAAACTGAACAAATTCATTTTGCCAGTAAATTAAATTGCTGGTAACTTATCTGAAAGATTTTGGTATTTGCCTCTTACTACTTACAGAAATGAAAAATGTGTGGTAAATACTCTTATTTTAAAATACCGAATTAAATATTTTAGGCTAGTAACTGGGCACATGTACTTCTGGATACAAAAAAGAGATGTATTTTGAGCACTTCTGAGACAATTTCTTCTACGAGTTTTGCTTCTCTTTTCTGCAGTTGTCTATTTTTTACTCCTACCAGGTTCCTGAGCACTTTAGAACTATAGATTCTCCTCCAAACGTTCTGTATGCCTTTATATTGAAGCTGGCTTTGCCTTGTTTTACTCAGAGATAAGTTTTACTTACAATCCCAAAGTATTCTTTCCTGTTGAGAGTGTAGGATTGAGTTTACACTAAAAATAATGATAGACTGAATCCAAAATAAGAAACAAAAAGGCAACAAATCACTCATACAAACATATTCTCACATTCTTGTAAGAAGAGTATTCCCTATCTACCTATTTACCTTTGCAAGGTTGCCTGAAATGAGTCAGAGGAGGGAATTGCAAGATGATGTGGTTCTGTTAAAATATCAATTGCAAAACACTAATGACATTATATACTGTCACTACAAAGTAATATCTTCAGGAACACAGTATTGGATTCGTGGCATTCTAAAATTTGTTTCTGTTAATTAGGCTGAACAGTATTAGCAGAAGTATGTGTACTGCATTTTTTAAAAACTACATTAATATAAAATAATGAAAATTGTTACTATATAATGAGTCAAATCCCGGTTCCTCCAAAGTCAATAGCCATTTCTTATCCATTGCTAGGAGGAATTCACCAGGTGACATCATTAATGTCCATTAGTATCATACTAACCTTGAAGAAAGCTTTCCTATAAATAGAAATCAGTGTTATAAATCATACTACAATTTTTTTACATTAGCTTGCCAAAGCTCATCATTCAAAATGAAGACATAGAAATCAGTCTTAAAAGTCCATCAGCAGTCATTTTGCAAGTCAGTGTCTCAACACTGACTTGTTAATATTACTAATTACCACTCAGAAGGGAAAGTCTCCATAGTCTCAGCAGAAACAGCTCATATTCTGCTTTCTGAGCACATGCCTCAGCCTAAACTCACTTCATGTTAAACTACTTAAATATAAATGACCTACAAAAATGTAGATATTTAATGAGTGATGAATCAAGAAAGTTTACAAAGCTTTGACTCCATTCTTGACATCCAGTTCTTACTTGAAAGAATTAAACCATGCCTCAGTTTGCAAGAATTAGGTTTTTCACTGTGCCTCCAGCACTCCAGCACTGTTTAGATGTGACATGAAATTCTTTCAGGCAGGCAAAACTCTTTATGTCAAACAATGTGGGAGCTATAAGCTGAAAACATTAGCTATATCGGTAACATCTTCTGTCACACTTTAGTTCTCTCAAACTGATGGTATATTAATATGACTATTTTTTTCCTGTGTTAGTCTAGAATTTTTCCATACTGAGCATTCAGCTGTGACTAGGAGTTATTTAGGGCTTCAGGAGGCGAAAACAACCCTGACGCAGAAGACCCTTTATCAAATACATATACTGATTGTGTTTTTCACTTTCTAGAAACAGTTTCCTTCTCTTTTTCTTCCTAATTCAATGATGATAATATAAAATGCTCTAGTGGGTTAATCTAGATTAACTAAAATACCAAAGCTAATAACATTTAAAGCAAGAATCTCTACATATTTCAGATCATCTAAATTGAATATTCCTGCCTTAAAGAGCTTAAAATTCCACTTCTTCATTTAAAGAGTAAGTTTTTAAGACAACACTTGTCACTGCAGTGGTATCCAGAACATAATATTTCTTCCTTTTTTTCCTCCGTTTCAATGAATGCATTCTTTCAGACACTTTGATAAGTATTTATAAAAAAGGGTTAAATTTTTTTTATAGTGTATCATGGAAAAAAAAAGCTTAATGTAAATTTTGAAAGTAAGCATTTCTGAAACTAGAATTAATTTGAAAAATTTCTATCACTGTCAATCAGCAGCCATTTGTTACTATTTTGGTGCCAAAAAAATACATTTTTCTTTTGGTGCCTAAAAATCCATTTTTCTACTTTGTTAAACCATATTTTTCTCTTCTAAGACATAGGTAAATTATGATCTGAACTCAAATAAGAAAATATTTAGAGTTCATTACATTGTTGTTCACTGGAAAAGGTACGCCGGTTGTTAAGAGTCAGCTATCAGCACAATAGCAGTCTTTTCTGATCTACACACAAACTTTTTGGGATGGTTGTCACAGCTCATCCAAGACTCAAATGTGATACATGTTCTTATTTCCCAGCTCTTAAGCAATTATCCCTGACAGATATACAAGGTCTCAATTCCTACTGCTCTGTGAGCATAAACCTGCATTTATCAGATGCCTAGCACAATCTAGCACTGGTTATGGTAGGTTTTCTGGGAGTCTTAAAATCATGATTCAGTATTTCTCTATGTGATGTGCCCTGCTTTAAATGGGAATTAATTTAGGAAGTCATAGCATACAGGAGTCAGACCTCAAAATCACTGGTATCTTTCCTGACCTTGTAATGAATGAATCAGTTGGCTTTATGCCAATTGAGCCTACCTCTCTGAATGTCCATTGTGTCTGTGCCTGATTAAAGCAGTGCCAAATGCTCTCACATCATCAGAACAACAACAACAACAAAAAAAACCAGTCACTGATTAGTAATACTATGCAATATGTCGGTGTATCACTGGGCTTTCCTCCGTACGGGCTAGATCAGAGTCTTTGGAGGTATGGAAATGTACCTCCAAACCTTCTTCCTAATAAATTACAAAAATCGTTTACTTGGAAAGTGCTGCTTTAAGCAGGAAAAGATTTCTATGCTGTTGGAAGGTGAGTGCTAGGACAAGTAATATAGGAACTTGAATATGTCTGCCGAAACAGTAATGGAAGTATAAGACAAAGCCAAACCAAACAAAAACAAACCAGTTAACCAACCTAAAAACCACAGTAGCAGTATCTTCATTGAAGAATCGTGGGTCAGAGTGTGCTGCAGAAAATCTACTCTTGCTTAAGTTTTATGGAATAGGATACCAAAGATTAAAATATATAACTCTTAAATTTTTTTCAGTCCTCCTTTCTTCGAAGGGCTTGCTGTCCATATAAAAGGATTAGATAAGGTTTTAGGATACACACAATTCATACTTACCTCTATTTCAAGCAAACATGAAAAAGCGTTGGACGCATATAAAGACAGATGGAAGAGCAAATATGAACTACTCTGCTCTCAGTAACCATTCCTTTTTCACCTTATTATTTAAGTGATCTTGAGGTGGTTGTCAGTTAAAAAACTTTCTAAAAACTATTGAAGACGTACAGTAGCTGGTGCACAGAGAGACACATAAACTGATGTTAGAAAGTGTGCAAAAAGCCTCCTTTAAAAGCTTTTCAGTCTCTTGAGATTTTGAAAAGTGAATCAATTCAAGTGCCTCCTCACTATAGTGTAAACAAAAGAAAATAGTGTGAAGTAGTAAAACCTAATGTGTCTGTATTGTACATCATTTTATCATCTTCTAAAAGACTGAAGGTTGATTTCAGAGATTTTTGTAGTAGGGCTTGTGCTTTTCAGTGTGAATAAATTTAGGATTTAGGATTTTGTTTGACTGACTGTTACTAGTTTGGTGGTTTTATATGCTGGCTTTTAAATTAAAGGGCAAGTCCAGCTTTCACTTTTATTTCTGTACATTTTGTCCATAAGTGCTGCACAAAACTTCATTATATATATATATATGGTCTTATCAGGGTAATACAATTCTTACTAGAAATAAACTCTCTTTTTTCTCACCTTAGTGGAGCTGACTCTACATGGAATAGCAGCAGCTTGATGTTAATATAATTTTCTAATTTTGAAGGAAGTCATTACTTCCTTACTCTGGACAGACTATCAGGCTTTTCTTTTATAGTCCACAATGTCACTTTAACCCTATGTGATTTCAATGGCTTCCCTCTCACATAGCAATATATACCTCTTTGTCTTCTTGTGAGCATTTGAAAAGGAGTAAGATTCCATAGAATTCAGTTAGGTAATACCAGGAGAAGGTGGGTATAATGCAGCAGAGAGTTTTTACAGTAGAAATGCAGCTGTAGGAAGTAGTTTCACACTTTTTTTGAATGAGAAAGATTTTTATGAGTCTGACCAGAATATGCATGTTAAATATATAAATGGCAGTTTTGAATTGTCTGCTGAGCCATCAAGGATTGTCTAGGATACATTAATTTCTATTTGTGCAGTTCATCCTTGCCAAGCCCCAAGCTTAACTTTATGAACTTGAAAATCTTTGAAAATCCTTGGGAAAAAAAAATAAAAATCCTTGCACAAATCCTTATTGTGCAGCAGAGAATGTCAAACTTTTACCTTCAAGACTTCACTTCAGTCCCTTGAGAGTCCCTCGAGATTTATCAGGTTTTCACAGTGGATGTATTGGTTGGTTGTGAAGAGATCCCCTGTTCTCCACCACCCCCTTGGTGGTGAGGTGTGTGGGCTTAAGAAGGGAGGAAATGAGTGAGTGGCAGAGCTTACTTCTGTGATCTGTAAAGAAGCTTTCCGTATCTCATTTATGTACTGATTTTTGGCTTTGCTGAGGGCCTTGAATAAATGAAGATGTTGAGAAGAACTTATTAAGTTCTTGCTATGTTCTCGTTGTTTACGCTTTATTTAATTTCTGGGCGATTAAACTAGTCTGTGTTTCTTATTGTGCAGATATTTGTGATTGCAGGGATGTCCTTGTACTGCCTGAAGCCAGTGGCAGAACTCCCAGTCGGGCTCACAGGCATCTGGTCCAGGTCTGTTCCTTCTGTAGTTTCCCTTCAGTATACTTGAGACACCGCCTTCTGAGTGCAAGAAACAGCAATGCTTCTAACCCTCACAGTAATTTACTGTTTGTCGTACCATCTCAGTCAGTCTGTGCAATTTTCTTTAATTCCTGATGTACTCTCAATAGGCAGTCTCATTGATCTTTCCTTCTAAAGTGTTCTTTGCTAGCTTTGATTCCATCAGATTTATGAGAAACAGACTATTCAAATTACGTCCTTAGTTTACATTAATTGTCCTTTTCAGTTTTTCAATTTCATCCAATACATCTGGAGTGAATCGTTACCCCACTTTAATTTTTATTAGCCTTAATAACAGTATTATCCTCTTATTTCTCTTTGGGTTTTTCTGAATTTCTCAGTTCCTACTCCTGCCCAGGAATAATATTTCATGCACTACAATTCATATATCCCTAAGGAAATGCAGCATCTACTTCACTCTGTGTCAAAGGCTATATTATTACTAAATCTATATTTCCAAAATGTCTTGCAAGTAGCTTTTTCTACCTATTTTTTTTGCAAGTGTATATTTGCATCTGCTTTGAAAAGAGATTTCTTTTCAAATACACATTTTCTTAAACTTCACTGGATAAAAATAAGGAATGGTTAGAAATAATTTATCTCTTCAATGCTCTAATTCATTGTTATCAAATCTTCCTACAGTACTGATAGCAGCTTGTTAATGCTGATCTCATTATAGGTAAGGTTGAAATATTTAATGGAAAGCATAACTTCTTTTACAAACACTGTACGTGGTAACTAATGTAATTATACCAGGAGACATAACAGAAGAGATTAGCGCAATAAGTGACCTAACTTTAATAATGTCATCAAAAATTGTAATTGCAAAATTATCCACTATGTTGTAAATGTTCACTAACATAATATTCAAGTCACTCATCATTTGCAGCACTTCATGAAATAACCAATTATTCTTTCCAGTGTACAAATATAAATTCCATTAATTTTAATAATCCCCTCCTCACGGTGTGATCTTGAGAACTGTACGTTCAGACAAAATGCCTCCAACCATGACTGAAAAATAGGTATATTAACAGGCAGTGTTTGGATATCAGAGTTCTAAATCCTACTTCTGATCATACATAGGAAGACTTAGAGGTCAAATTTGAGATTAGAACTTAGAGCTGTATATAAATACACACATAAAATATCTGCAACCTATTCTATTAGAGATACTGACAATATGTCTTAGATTCATTTCCAGACATAATGTGTGCATCTACATCCCTCTATCCATTAGTCCATTACCTATTTATCTTTCTGTCTATCTACCTAACTATTGATATATTGATCTATAATGATCTCACAATACCTTACTGTTATATTTTTGGAACTTGGGTCAAGCCTAGAATTCAAAAAGATCTGACTGAAAATGGAAAGATTGAAAAAAATTATTTTTTTTTTCAGTCACGTAAGACCTTTATTTGTTGTTAGGATGTGGAATAAATCTTCTTTTGTTCTCTGAACTTCATTAAATTATAGTCAGAAAAAACGCACAAGCCATCTTTCCAATATGTATAAAAATTAGTAATGTAATAGTAGTTTTATGTCAAATTCTCTGGCATTTTCTGCCGTGTAAATGTCTCATGGTGTCACATTCTGCCCTTGAAGGGAGGGAGAAGTGACCAGATTTGCACGTCTTCCTGGTTAGATTAAGGTGAAATGACACTCACGGAAAAAAAAAAAAAAAGTTAACTTCAATAGGAGATTTCTGCAAAATAGTTATCCAATACACGTTGGCCATCCCATAGTTAAAAAGGCTGCTCTGAAAGTAGTGCCTCCTATTTTATTATGTTGACCCACGATGTCAGAAGTGTATGTTGGTGGTATGACATTTAAATGTTGTTGCCGTGTGACTGATGGCAACAGAGGGACAGTCTGACACCATGGCATCTGACATGGAAGTGCATATGAATCAAAGGCGTGTCACTGAATTTTTCCGTGTGGAAAAAATTTTACATATCCTAATTAAAAATATCCTAATAAAATATGCATATGGGTTGATAATAAAATAGCTATGTGCAAATATCTTCACTGAAAAGCTTCCACTCCATCTTGCCTAATTCTGTGTAAAATGTGTCCAGGCTAAGAAAGACGCATATGCTCCCGACAAAGTTGAGAATGAGAAGAGCTTTGAAAGAGTTACTCATCCTTGTTACCTTAGACATTGAAATCAATTGTTTTTGAAAATGTATCTTGCTTTCCAGTAATTAAAGTGGAAGCCACAGTTGCTTTTGTGGCTGTGTGTTCATTGTACTTATATTGGAATTAGACTATATGCTCAGCTTTCAGACCAATATTATGTATGATGAATACCTGCTGCAGAATGAGTGATGAACTTCACTTTTATGAGGGAAGCAGCAGTATATTTACTGTTACAAGGCAGCAACTTTACAAATTTCTACGCCAAAGTACATTTGATCATTTACTGCACAGAGGACAGAGTCAGACAAAACTGTTAAGACCCTCTCATCGAGTTATGAGGTTCAGAATAGACCCCTTTTCTTCCAGACTCCTTCTTAGAGGAGACTGGGTGTGGCTGGATCCAATTTTAGTCCCAAATTTGGCAAACAGTTTGTGTCTAAATGATGATATGTGCAATCATTCCCTTATATCGCTTAGCTAAGATTATGAAGTATACTATTAGTCACTCTCCAGATATCTGTCCCAGGTAAGGAATCTCTCATCCTCAGGAGGAGCCTCAAAGGGGTGTCCATACTCAAAGGATGATCCTGTCTGTGTAAGGAGAGCTCAGTGGGCTCTGGGCTGTCTCCTTTTTATAGGGCAAGGTTATTTATTATTAGCCGCATTTGCATACCAAACTTATTTGCTCAATTAGCCCTTGGCTACTGTGTTGTTATCCGTCTCCTCAGAGTCTGCTGCTAGATGCGGTGTTCACAGCTGCCACTGATGGTTATTGCTCTGAGCTGGGCTATGGGCTGTGGGTGATAGGTCAGGTTATGGAGAAAGGAATACGCTGCCACAGTACCATCTGTACTATCCTTAGCAGAGAATATCTCATCAAGGATAATCTTGACTTTATAGGGAGAATCTGCCATGAAGCAGACTAGAAATTTCAAATCTTACAAGGAAAGGCAGTCTTCTTATAAAGGTCTTTACAGAAACTTCAGCTATGAGTTTCAAAAGCTTTCAACGATGCTGTGAAATTCCCATGAATTATGTGAGGAGTTAGACCAGCACTGAGCTATACTGAAAACATGATTCATGATGGTCATTATTGTTTATCTGCAGGTTTTACTGAAGGCTGTACAGGAAAGGCTTTTCAGCCACACCAGCTTACCTCTGACTTGCAGAATTTGCTGTGAACTCTGCTCAACTGGATTTTTGGGGGTTGGGTGAGGTGGTGAAGTAGAAAGTTTTCTCTAACCAAACGTGACTTCTCAGGCTGTCTCCAGCAATGTTACCTGCTTGAACAGAGAAAATAATACCAATAATGCTCTGAATTGCAAGGGAAAATGATTTTGGAAGCATTACAAATAACAGTAACTTTGTCAACTATTATTGTTAAAGGCATTGTAATTACTTGTATCTCTGGGGTGTAACTTCCATGCTATTGATGCTTTGTCTTGTAACCTAGATGTATTTTCATTGTTCTGTGGCCATCACTTCCAGTTTGCATTCCATATCTGTGGTTTGCATTCCGTATCTGTGACTTCTTATATTTTACAGCCTCTTGTGCAGTTTTTGGTGTCAGTGATATGAAACTTAGTGATTTAGATGTTTTACCTAAGCTCCAGGTTCTTTTTCTGTTTTTACGACTATTTCTTCTTTAATGTCCAGTAAATAGAGAAAACAAACAAACCAAACCCCATGCCTCCTAATATTTAGCCTGGCTATGTTTTCTGTAGTATGAACAGAAATATTATATAGCTTAATTCAGATGACAATATGTAAGATCCTATGTTTAGTTGTAGTGGAGTAGCTGTATATAATTACATGCTGCTGCTTAGTATATAAAATACATAACTGAAGTGTATTGCGTGCTGGTGAGATGGTTTACAAAATTATTTGTCTAAATGTAGAAATTTCATTTTTTTTTTGATGAGTAGAGTACAGTAAACTGACATCACCGTAGTTTTGTGTTTGACTTGTACAGATTTAGTGCACATTTAATGGCTGGTGGAGCGCCATTAATGTGATGGGAGTTACATCAGAGATATGAACTCATTCAGTTATTGCTAGTACCATCTGGAAATTTATAATGCCACAGCAATGTTTCACTTACTGAAGACACATTCATCCTTTTTGTTTAGTATGAGAAGACAGGGATTAAAAATTGAAAATCACTTTAGCTTTCTCTGTATCATCTTATGTTCCCTTGTAGGCTTTGTCATGTTTGGATGATGAGATGTGAATTTAAATAATATTTAAATAAGTGTGATAGTACAACAAAAAAAATTATCCCATAATAGGCCTCCTGAGGCAAAACGTTCTCATGAATATCATCATAAAACTTTTACAGTGGAAGTAGATACAGAGAAAAAAGGGAACCTTTGGGAAAGCAAGTGGTCACAGCTATTAGTTCTGTATCCAAAAAGAGGCAATGTTCAGTAAGTTTGACCTTGTGGTAGAATGCAGCTTTTGTTTCTGCTCGTTCCTGATGACCCAAGGCAGGGCACTGCTCAGGATGCTGTCCTTCCCAGAAAATTTTCTCTGTAATTGAACTGAAAACAAAAGGCTGGATGCAGACTCAGTATGACTATTTTCCTGTCTACTTCCAATTATGGACAGTATGTATTTTTTAGCCACCTTAAGAAAGGAACAGCAGAGGTTTTCATGGAGTCAGCAGAAAAAAAGTGCAAAGTCTATGGAGTCTTCAGTCAAGCTTTCACTTTCCCTCTAGCCTGATCTCTTACTGGGCTAATGATGAATGCTTGAGGAATGGATATAGGAAACAGCAAGCACAGAGAGATATTTCTTTTGGTGTATGCAGAGAGCTGTTTCTGCTGCCCTTCCTGACACAACTTTGTATCTCTGAGTCAGCTCTGACATTTAGGAGCCTCACTGCTAGACCTACAAGAGACCTGTAGGACAAAGTCCTGCTCTTTTCTCTCATGGCTTACCACACTGCATAATTTTGTCAGAAGTTTTTCCTTCATTTTTTCCTCAATTTGTTTAGGATGCTGTGTTGCATCTTCTCATTATTTTTATTGGCATCTAGTCTATAAATTTATTTTACTCGTAATTAGAAACCTTTATCTAGTTTTGAGGCTATTCTTTCTCTACATGGAAACACTAAATGCTAGCTTAAGTTGTTTCCCTTCTCCACTGCTTCCTCCAGAGTGCAGAGAAGAACTATTCTTTGAACAAATGCTGATTTCTCCCACTATAAAGTCAACCATCCATATTAAAACCTCAGGTAGCTCAAAACCAAGAGTACAGAAACATTGGAAATATGGACAAATTTACAACTGCACAGCATATACAAAGGCTGCTCTGAAAGTAATGCCTCCTGTTTTTTTATGTTAGCCTGCGACGTCAGAGGCAGATGTTGGTGGTATTGCAGTAGAGGCTGAGCCTTCCTGCCAATGTTCCATTCCATTTTATTGCTATGTAACAGATGGCAGCAGAGGGGCAGTCTGACACAATGGCATCTGACATGAAAGTGCGTATGAAGCAAAGGTGTGTCATTGAATTCCTCCATGCAAAAAAAATTGCATCCATTGATACTCATTGATGCTTGCTGAATGTTTCTGGAAAGCAGTGGTGTTGAACTAGGTGATCTCTAGAGGTCCCTTCCAACCCCTACAGTTCTGTGATTCTGTGATGTGAGCACAGTGAAGTGGTGGGTGGTATGTTTCAGCAGTGGCTGATCAGCTCATCTGCACAAACTTGCTGATGGTGACTATGTTGAAAAATAGTGTTTCGTAGCTGAGAATTTGTAGCTGAGTGTTATTGTGTTCTTCTTATCTGTTGTAGTTTCTATGGAAATATATAGGAAACATTGTTTTCTGAGTGATCTGTGTGTATGAGTGTGTCTGTATATATATGTATATGTCAGTATGTATATAACTCTGTGTGCACATTTGTGTCTGTTTAACTCATCTCTTTCTGTTATGTGAAGTGACAGCACTTTACCAGCCCTATCAACAAGGCTAATTTAAGCATAATTGATTGGTTACCACACCCTAGCTTTCCTGTGGCATCTTGAGTCAATTTATTAAAAAACTTCTTGTAGGTACAGAGGCATGAAATTCTGTGTGCAGTCCCATGTGGAGAACTGAATTTTCTATGCCTTAAGAGCTTATTTCTTTTTCCTATGCACAGAGCATTGCTGGGATGGATTGGTCACCCAGGGTGGCCCTCCTGCAGTGAATCTCCGCAGGTAGCGCAGCCTCCTGAGGCTGCCATGCTGGAAGAAGGTTGGCATGTTTGTTGGCAGCCAAGGGAGCGAAGCAGCACAATGCTGACAGTCACCTTCCTCATCTTCCATCTCATTGAGTCATATGGAATAAGGCAAGAACTTGTGTTAAGTGTAGTGGTTTTGATTAAATATAAAAAGAGAGATGTATTAACAAGTGTTTACCATTACTTTGCTGGGAGCATAATTTTGTAGTTTTACCTGAAGGTACCTAACTACCCTTAGAGGTTTGTTTGCTTGCCTTTAGGCCTCTGTTATTTGTGTCTGGTTTGCATTTTAAGAAAACAGAATATACATCAAAGCTGTTTACCTTTGAAATTAATTGGCAATGTTGCTGGAAATTTCCATGTAGGGAAATGTCTTCTGAGTGTTTTTATAATTGTAATATATTTTTTTCTTCAGCCAGGATACAAAAAATAATCTTTTTTCAATGAATTTTAAATTTAAGCCAGTTGATTGTATAGCCATCTGATGCCAGGATGATGATCGTTATCTACTAGTTGTAATAAATTATTGCAATGAACTTGGTCCCATAGATGTATGTGTTTATATAAAGGAGGGAGTTTGTGCAGCATGAAACAGATCATTTATCCTTGTTGCAATCAGTTTAGTAGACATGTTGCCTCTGGAATGCTAATAACCACCCATTTCTTAAAGTACAGTACCTTAATAGAGATTACAGAAAAAAATAATCACTAGTCAAGAAAAGTACATTTTCATGTAAAGGTGTAATAATGAAATGCAAGAACGAAGGGAAAAAAGTGGAAATCTGATGTTAAAACATTCTATTAAGTGCATCTGTCCAAGTTGTCAGTATTACAACATTTATTTTTTATTTACATGTAACATCCTGAAGTGGGGACTTTCTTTTCACTGCAGGGATCTTTGGCACAGCATAGATGATACAGTATCACGCAGTTTAATCAAGTAGCAGCCAGAAAGATGAACGATGAGTCAAATCTCTTTATTACTCAAGTATTTCTGTGTCTTCAGTCTCCTTATTTTCTTTCTTCAATTTCTGGAGCCTGTGATCCAGAAGAGTTTCACTTTGTTGTTGTTGTTGCTGGAGAACCTAAGCTCTGGAAAATATCTCTAGGGACTTCTGGTACTAAAGTAAGCAATGCTCTCTGGGGAGATTTTCTCAGGCAATTCTTTAACAGGAGCTCTACTTCCCACAGTGAAACTGTAGTACTCAAGGAGGTGCCACAGTTTGCATTTGGCATTGAATAAATTACTCCTTTCTGTGGTCTGGGGCTGGGGAAGGACCAAGTTCTGTCTCAGCTGTGCACTAGGTTTACTAGCCCTGGGTGCTGCCCTCCACCCCTCTTCTTAAGGACACTGTCTACCTCACGGGCTTAAGCACACAAATGTCAGCTGTCTCTGTGGACTGTTCATTTGGAAGCATATGTTATACTTAGTTTTTACTATTGGTAAACTGATGCTTTCTGATGTGACATTTTTCCATGTTGAATACTAGAGCATATTCCAAATCACTTAGTGATAATTTTCAATGGCCACAACTGCAGCAGAGGAGGATGATTTTCAGGAGTTTATGCTGTAATATCCCCTAGCACCAAGAGTGACAGACGTGTTTCTTTCTTTATCTGTTCAGTAGTTTAATTGCTTGCAGTCACAGGGATGTTTTTACCACAGGAGGAAGAGTTGAAGAGTTTAGATGTGGAAGTTAAGCTACAGCTGATTCCTGGCTGTGTTTAGCCAAAACATGAAAATCTGCAAATGAATCCTCCAAAGACATTAGATACTGAAGTAGTTTACATTGCTAACGTTCATCACAGACTACAGGCATCATGCCATCTCTGTTCCCCACAGAGAAATAAAAATGAGACAGCTTTCTGAATTCACTTTCAAGAAGATGTAAGGCTAAACATTATCTGAACTGGTGCTTCAGTCTTACCATCTGTACCAAAAAGTGTCTTTAACGTCCAGCCTCAGGACATTGTACATAACCCAAAAGAAAGGATCATCTTTGTTCAAGAGGATTTTTCTGTGCAGAAAAATGGCCAATTCAAGGAAAGACAATATAGTCTATAGAGCACAAAGTAGGGCACAGTAGCAATCATGTCTGCCTCCTCCTCCTCTCTCACGAAAATTTCATGAGATTTCAACTCCCACAAACATAATCAGCCATCCACATCAGCCCATCTGCATCTCTACAGCCTTTTGGTACTTTGTCCCACTGTCCCTACAGGGGCTGCATATCCTTTTAAGGTTCTTTACCTGTCTGAGTTAGAAACTGGATTTGAGAGTACAGGTTCTAACTGAGAAATGTGTAGGTTATGTATTGCTCAGAAGGTTTTAGAAATGAGGTATGCAACTCAGCGCAAAGGCAGTCCCTGTCCATTGTGTGGTTTGTGGCTGGCAGAAGGAACAAAGAGACATGCTGGTTATTTTCTTACATGAGTTTAAGGTTTCATTGGCGATACAGATTTGTCAGCTAGCAAATATACTATCAAACCTATGTAGCATTATCTTGATAAGTTGCCATCAGTTTGGACAGGTGAAAAAAGACCCAAACTCTATAAACAAGCACTGATACAATTTATTGGTGCTGAAGGATTTATTTTGTTGATACTG
>JANHGO010000461.1:0-39380 GCA_024606505.1 Aquila spilogaster
GTCTCCTTGTCTGGAGATATTCAAGACCCGCCTGGACGCCTACCTGTGCAACCTGATCTAGGGAGCCTGCTTTGGCAGGGGGGTTGCACTAGATGATCTCTGGAGGTCCCTTCCAACCCCTACAATTCTGTAATTCTGTGATTCTTTGATTACTTAATATGAAGATTCATGGATCTCTGCCCTTCATCCAGGAGTCTCTACTCCTGAGAATGCACAGCCACACTGTGGTTCATCTGTCAGCTCTTTGTCTTTGTTTCCATAAGTTGGTAATTCTATTTGATCTTCTTACTTTCTTCCATTAGCTTTTTGTAGAAGTTAGTGCAACAGGTCCACAGTCAACCAATGGGCCCTGTAAATGTATTTGTAAGAGGCAATCACATCATTTGGAATGGGTGCTTTAGGGATCTGAGGCTTTCCAAGTGAATGAAGCACATCTAGGAAGACTGCTCTCAGCCATTACTTCTTTTGCAGCAGCTCTGATATCTGTATCACCCCTACGACTGGTTCACCTTACCAGCTTGCAGAAAGCTAACTCAGCATAAGTAAAAAAAAAAAGAAAAAAAAAAAAGAATTGTGTTCTATTGGTTTAGTAATCCAACTAGGCTCACTAAAGGGCCACATGAAAGTCAGAGAGAATGGAATGGAGGCAATAGGCTTGCATGCCAGAGAAGGGAGGATGTGGGGAAAAGTGAAGGCAGCAGGACTGCTGGCTGAATTCAGCCATACTGTGAAACCTCACTCTAGAATGCTTAATGCACAAGGAGGGGCTGTTGGAAGGTTAAAAGAAGCATCCAAAATACTGGGATTCATTTACCTCATCACCATAATACCCTTTTTATGAAACTAGAGCTATTTATTCTCATAAAAACCTTTTGCTTTTCTTATTTTAAAGGACAATGCAACCATTGGAATCCATGCACAGTTCTTTCAAGTTTAATGCTTAGTTCAACATTCCACTTCCATTTCCTGGTAGAAAATGTTTTATATGAAAGCAACTTTAACCTTTCATAAGGGTTCATTTACTGTTACGTTTGGTATCAACTTTCCAAAAAATGCAGTCTGCATTTGGCATATTATGGTTTCTGGTTTTTATTATTGGTTTAGAAAAAAAGAGTCATGTGCCATAAGTCAGAAATAAAATATTGCACCAGAATTCTCTCTATATGTGAATTTACTCCATGAACAAATGGTTTAAAGTAAGCCTGATCACTTAAAGCCAAGACTTGAGCTCAATCTAACCATGAACCAGCTGGTAACAAATAACACATTCAACTCTCAGCCACAGGAAACTGTTAGGTTGCCTTTTTATAGACAACTACAGCCCTAAAGCTCCTGAAGCACGAAGGAATATCATACGGACTTGGAAAGTGTTAAACACCTACCATATGCACATAAAGAAGGGTAATAAAGATAAAAGGCCTGAACTGAGCTTTAATTCCTAATTTTCTGCTTTTGATTTATCAGCTACTTCTGCATTGCTATGATTTTCTTTGGCCTAAAATTAGAAGATGCTCAACCAAGTCAGTCAAACTCAGACTTCCCCCTGTGAGTGTAACAGATGATAAATATAAACTCGTGAGTACTTTCTTGCTTTCATTTCAGCATTTTTGTGCATTAGTTTCTGAAGTGTTGTCTGTGGTAACAATGCACTGCAGTGGACAGTTCCTGGCTGTCTGTCCCTGCTGGCGTTGTGCTTCTGAAATAGTGAGAGGGATGCTGAGTTAGCAGAGCTGCATCAGGATGGCTCTGAGTTTGAGCTCGGGCTGATGTGGTTGGGTGCAGTACCATAAAAATATGGCTGAGACACTCTGGGGACCTTTACAGCACCTCTGCATAATGCTGCAGTGTGCTGTGTGACCATCTCAGCTACCAGGTTTGTCTAGGAGTCTCTGCACTGTGGTCTATTGCAACGTTTGGAGGTATTCTTAGAATTACAGTTCAACAGGACTTCTGCCATCAACAAGCACCTCTTGCCAAAAAAAAAGTGCCTTCAGACAGGCCTAGCCACGAGTGAGACAATAAAGGCTAATCCTCAGTGCTGCTGAACCTCAGCTTCTAATAAAGGACTCAGAACTTGTAAGGGTAAAGCTTCAAAGTGAATACAGATTTTACAGGGGGAGGGCAGATAAGAGGGTTGTAGCCCACCCATTAAGTCCACCTGGTCTTAATATATGATAGCAGTCAGTCTGTACGCGACACACTCTTTCCATATCCTAACTTTGTTACAGGGAGTGAGATTTCCAAGAATTGGGTTGGCAGTGTACTTGTCAAAGTTGGGTGCACTACAGAGCCTAAGTCTTTCAGTCATACATAACAGTTTTATCATCCCTTGAACTGCAGCAGCTAAATCTGACAGTGATGGTGAAGCAGACCCTTAGAAAAATAACATTTATGGCATTTAGTAACAATAATCTTTTCTGATGATGAATACATGTCCAATGCTTTGAAGATGTAAAGGTCTGCAAAAATGCAAATTGTTATTTTATCTGGAAATATGTTTTGTGGTATCCCAAAAAGTACTCTCATTTTTTATTCCTTTTTTGTGTGTGTGCAGGAGTTCTCAGGAATTTTCAGCCATGAGTCCATCTGGGAATAATTTCACTGTGAGAAGAAGGCTTCCATTCTATCAAGAAAAAAGGCTGTATGGAAATCACGGAAAGCTACAGAAGAAAGTATCAGTCATTGTTTAAAAGCATTGTGGCCTGTGAAGATGGAAACCAGAACGGGAATTTGCCTCTGAATTTTATAAGCTTCTAGAAACTAAAATGATGAGAAACAAATGCAGAAGTTCACAAAAGTACTAGTCACTTTAAAAAAAATAATTCTTACAGCCTTATTCTTTTATGATGAATAGACCTGATTAGAAGGGTATGAATTACCCAGAATGCCATCATGTAAACAGGTAGAGATATTCCCAGTATGTTTAGGTTGCCACCTAGATTAGTATTGTACTTCTGAGTTGCTAACAATGAAGTTATCAACCACTGGAACATATTATTAAGAGGAACAGTGATCTTACCATTTCTTGAAGTCTTCAAACTGAGAGTGAATGGTATGCTTTAGCAAACAATGGAGACACAGCTGGGTGAAATTATATGGTTGTACTAAAGAGCAGGAAACATGAGATGTTCTATGTGGTCCTTTCTAGCCTTAAGAGCTATAGATCTGTAATTTCACAAATACCATTACAAAGAATTCTTTAGAAGTAGTGATGACCATAGCAACAATCTGAATCCATCTCCTGATTTGGGGTAGATTATTCTAAAGAATTTCGAAAAATTACAGGCTATGGTACTGTTTCTACATGGTACTGTCACTATAAGGTCATGTAACTAGCATACAGGGGGCACTTTGTAATTTTACAGTATTAGAAATCCTTTTTTATGGACTAAAGAGACCCTTCTTCTCTCCAAAAGAGCTCATTGTCCTTCAGTTCATGAATGAGTGTATAAACAAGTAAGCATGTGTACTGCTGCTTTCCTATGTGATGCATTTCTCTCATTGAAACGTGTTAGATTCACTTAATGAAATAAAAAAAATATCCACAGAGGAAATTATAAGATGCTGCTCATTAACACAGACTATTTCTGAGCTAAACTAATCTTCTTCTTGCAGGGTGACCTGGGACACTGCTTAAAAGAGAACTTTTTCCCATAGCCAGTCTTCCAGCTGAGGACAGCTAAACCATTGTTTTCCACATTTCCAACAACTTTTGGCCTTTCTCACTGTCAAATACAGTGGGATATTTGGAAATCTGGGAAAGGTATGTATAACGGACTGAACTGTTGGACATGAAAAGAAATGGTTCTTCAGCTTTAGAAAGATGAAGTAATTAATTGACTACATGCTTTGAAGGAAGACTGTGCTATTTCATGATGACTCTCAAACACCATCCTTATAAATCTGTCTTTAACTTTGTCTGATTTAAAACAAACAACAACAACAAAGAAAACCGCTACTGCCACCAACAAAAAACCCAAAACAACCCCCAAAACTGTAGCCTACACTATAAAAGACGCTGAGTGTATGCATAGCATATTTTATTATCAGAAACCACCACAATAGCAACAAAAGGTATTCCTTCAGAATGGTTAAACTGTCTCATTAGTCATAAGAGGAAATTACTCTTCTGACAGTATGACTTTCGCCCAGAAGGATGGGTTTGGCAGTACAGCCGGGACATCTGGAGTGTCCGAACGAATGCTAGAAAAAAACATAATGATGTAGCTTTTCGGACTTTGACAGGGGAAACTGATGATTTAGTGTCCAAAATGGATATGCATAATTCCAGATGCAGATTCTTGGATTTTAAGTTGTGGTTGATGGTTGGACTGATAGAAACAAAGGTAACTAACTGTTGTTCTGGCTCACTTCTATATATGCACATTGTGCCTTAATAGCTACCTCCGCTATTCCTCAGTTGGAGTGCTGTCTTCAAGACATGCTTTAGCCAAATGCCTCTCAGATAACAGGAGCTGATCACAGTATGAGAGCCCAGCAGAAATCTGATCACTTGTCAAATGCAGGAATTAACTTGCTTTACCAAGGACTCTTTTCTTAAGTTTCCTAAATTTATGACTTGTGCACATTCAAATAAATTCAGCTTTTTCTTGCTACCATATTCCATACTCAAGAAAGGAAGAACTCAAGATTGGAAGAACTGGTTGCTGTAAAAGGGGTGTTACCTCTGACTTCTCTTAAGCTTTTGAAATGTATTATGCTTTACATTTTTTTTTAACCTGGTTTATTGTAACAGGCTTAGCATCAACAGTGACTAATTTATTTGCCATACAAAGACCATATTAAAATTTAGGTGCATATATTTAATACATTAATTTCATGAGTCTAAAAGAGCAATTTTAAGTTGAACTGTTTGAAGGAACTCAGTTTTAGTCCCCTAAAGACAATCTGAGTAGATCTCTTTTAAAATATACACCACGGAGAATAAGGAGATATTTGTACATTGGAAAGTTTGGGGGTCTGGACTATGTTTCCATTCCCCAAGGTGGTTCTCAAAAGTCATTTCTGAGCCACGTAGCAAGGAAAACTAGGAAGAGCTTTATCTGCTAATTATGTTCCCTGTGTTGTGCGGATATACAGAGAACAGTTTTCTCATCCCATGATGGTTCTGTTGATCTTGAAATTTTAGGCCTGGCATGGAGCTCAGTGAATATATGGGTGACTTAAGAAACAAGCAAACATATTTCATCATAATGGTTTTTTTCTTTTTTTTTTTTCTTTCTTTTTTTTAACCTTTTAATATAAACTAAATTGAATTTCAACAGAAGATGCTTTTAACAACAAACCCAAGGCTTTTTTTATTTGTATTAAAAATGACAACTTTCTTTTCCACTTGTGCAATAAGACATTGGTGAGAATATTGTGACAGTCTTAATTGGAATTCTTCTTTCCTGTATGATGAAAGACTGAGAGACTTGGGACTGTTCAGCCTGGTGAAGAGAAAACTGAGAGGGGGTCTTATCACTGTTCATAAATATCTAAAGTGCTAAAGGGGTGATGGGCAAATACTGGAAAATGGGGATTTCCATATAAACATGAGGAAAAGCTTCTTTACTTTGAGGGTGACAGAGCCTTGGAACAAGCTACCCAGGGTGGTTATGGAGTCTCCTTTTCTGGATATATTCAAGACCTGCCTGGATGCTTTCTTGTGCAACCTACTGTGGAGAATCTGCTTTAGCAGGTGGTTGGAGTAGATGATATCCAGAGGTCCCTTCCAACCCCTATGATTCTGTGATTCCTCTACAAGTACTTTAAATTGTAATTGTTCTGTATTCTCTTTTTCTATATTTTACATATTGTTCCATTTCAGTTATTGGTTCACAGTTTATAAACAAGTAGATAGGAGTAGGTTAGGAATTAATTTTATTAGCTCAGTGAGCCCCTTTTCTTCACATCTATCTAGAAAAATAATTTACTGTCACTAATGATACTGGTTGTGTTGATGGGACAAAATCTGATGCCTTCAAGAAAGGATTATTAATGAACCCTCCTTAAAATATCTGGTTGACTTTTATAACTGGAAAAAGATGCTGGATTTTTATTTTTTAAATGACAATACTTGTACATGATTGCAGTACTCTGGAAACAAATGATTTTTGTGATTTGACTGAATTGATAACCTGTTCTGCTAAGAAGAAACTAATGCACAAGCTACCTTGCACCTGGTGAGCGAAGAGACCTCAATGGCTAAACAGAAGCACTAAGGTTTGGGTAAGTTCTGCACAAATACTGCCAAATTATTCTAGTGAAGGTCTTCATGTAAGAAGAGAATTACAGATCAAGATATTCAGAGCTCTGAAAAGTGAGGTTGATTCGTTAAGTACTGAGTAAGGATAAATATGGAAGTTAAATAAGTGAGAAGAAGAGATTTTTTTCCTTACTAAAACCAAGAAAGCCTGTTTTAGCAGTTTCTTCTGTTCTGTGTTCCAGCTGAGCACTATTGTACGAAGTCTACCAATTCATAAAGCAAATGTTAGCTTATATATGAACAGAGTACTGACAATTACAGTAGCTTTAAAGCTCATAATTCCATAGTTTGGTAGTAGGATTTTTTTTTATTCAGAAAAGTTGCATAGTCTACTATATTTCTACAGGCATTGTACAGCTTTAGTGTGTCAAGACCATGGCGGAATCTACAGACCCTCGTGTCCCTGCCTGACTACTCAGGGCTCCCACACATGGCCTAGGCTCAGGGTCCCACTTCAGCCTATGTTCTGTCAGCCACTACTCTAGTGAGGCTGTAGAGCCAGGCTCCAGCTCCCCACAGCTCTGCTCAGCCGTGGGACCCACTGAGCCAGGCCAAGTCCTGGCTTCCTTCCATGGGGAGGTGCTTGAGTCTGGGGCTGCCCCAGTGCTGTGCTCTTGGCTGGGGTGGTGGGACATGGGACAGCCCCTGGCTGGTGAGGGCCAGCCTTAACGGACCCTGGGGAGCCTGATGTAGAATTATGCGCTAAGCCTCTGCCACTGAAGTTGTCTGAAGTGGTTGTTGTGTCCAGATATAGCAGACATGGTCATATTTCTAAAAGTATTTGTGAGGCAATATTGGCCTCCAGAAGGAAAAGCTTCCTCATGATAGAGGTGCTGTGCTTCATTCACAGGAAAGAACAACACTCCTGATGAAAACAAATACTGGAATCTGCCTGTTATTTGATCTTCATCGTGGTATGTTCCCCTGAGTTGAATGACACTGTGATGTGTTGTGTCACAAAAATGCAGGTGAACCAAAAGGGAAATCTTCAATCATCAGCCTTCTAAAATTAAGTGCATGTTCATAGCTTTTCTGCCCTGAAAATAATTCTCTTGGTTCATGCTTAGCTGGGAAAGAGCTGAGGTCTCCTAATACAGACACTGCCTTTATATAATAGCTTATATCACAGCTCTTCTAATCACAAACAGCAAAGGCTGTGGGAGGATGCCTGATTTTACTGGGACTTAAAATCATGAAATCACTGAGGTTGGAAAAGACCTCTGAGATCATCCAATCCAACCATCCACATGCCACCAATGCTGCCCATTAAACCCTGTCCCTAAGTACCACATCTATACATTTCTTGAACAGTGGCTCTTGAACAGTGGCTCCACCACTACCCTGGGCAGCCTGTTCCAGCACAGCACTCACAGAACACTCCAATCTGAAGCTCATGTGGCATTCAGGATACACTTAAATATATGCAGATATAAATAAGTAACTCTGTAGCTTTCTTTCATCTTCTTTTGAAATGCAAAGTTTTGAAATCATAGCAAATAGTGTGAAGTCTATCTGGAAACTGATTAACTCTGTCTCTGGAATCAAGACATCTTCATTGCTAGACAGCAGAGGGGAAGTAGACGCTCTCCATTTCAGTGTGTCTATATATATACCACATCTTATCAGTAGCACTCTTGTAAACAGGAGGAATTAGCAGCAGCCTCAGCAAAGTATCAGCTCTTCTCTGTAGTCTCATAGAGAGATGGTGTTTCACAGTATGTCTTTTTTTTTAAGTGATAGTTCTGAAAGAAGCATCTCTTTATCCTTCTAGCATAGGAAACCAGAGGTCTCTTCTATTTCCTGTGTCAAGACCTCATTAGCAGCCTCTCATAATGCAAAATGTCAGCCCACAAATTGCAACTAGTGGGATATTCAGTTAGCCACATGTATGAGTGCTGTTCTGAAAGTAATGTCTCCTATTTGATTATACTGGCCCACAATGTCAGAGGCAGATGTTGGTGGTACAGCAGTAGACCTTCCCATCAGTATTCCATATATGTTGTTGCCATGTGACAGAGGGCAGCAGAGGGGCATTCTGACATAGTGACATCTGACATGGAAGTGCAATATGAAGCAAATGTGTGTCACTGAATTTCTCCAAATGGAAAAAATGGCACCCTCTGACATTAATGATTCTTGCTGAGTATTTATGGAGACCAAACAGTGGATGTGAAGACAGTGAGGTGGTGGTTGATGCATTTCAGCAGTGGCAACAGTGACAGTGGGTCACTTGGCTGGTGAAGATTTTCATTAGCATGGCATGCAGACTCTTGTTCATCTCTTGTGTAAATGCATAGCTAATGGTGGTGACTGTTGAAAAGCAAGTTTTGAGCTGAGAATTTGCTCTATCAAATTGTGTTCTTGTGCTCTTTGTATTGGTTGTAGTTTCCATGGAAATAAATAGGAAGCATTACTTTCAGAGCAACCTACATATTACAAGAATTAAATGCCTGCATGTACCAGTGCACTCTGGGTTTCATCTCTCACTGTCTGCATTAGTCAGTTACGCTCTTCTGCTATCTGGTTCATTTTGTATTGTTTCAAAACCTAAATTTGATGCATAGCACCACTGTTATTTTTGGACTGACAGAGCACTAGTGCATCATAGAGGATCAGTGGAGAGATTTTGGCATTGCAGTAGGGAGCAACAGGGGCTTGTGGTGCTGCCTTGTACTCTTGGAATGGAGGCAGGACGGGGACTTATGATGGGGAGGAGTTTTCTCTTAGGCACAAGCAGTTTGCAGCTGAATGCAGAGGAGGTTTAGTTTCCATGCACCTCGTGCACTGTGAAAGTGACTAACTGCACTATTCATTTTGAAACTGAAAAGGAAGCACATCAACTTGTGGTCTTGCTACTAAAATCATTTGTTTAAAAGGCAATTCTTGTTTCTGAATCCTGATGATAATTTGGTTCTACTAATTGTGAGTTTGGAACATCTGCAGATTCAGGAATATTTCAGCAGTTTCTGGCATCAGTTTTGTCTTTCCTCATGACTGTGGAAATAGGTACTTCTCTATAAAAAGAAGAATAATGCTTCTAGGGGGAGGTGTCCTTGCCTATAGCAATCTCATCCTGTCTTTGCATTATTTAAATAGTATACTGCTTATAGTATAAATGCTTGGACATAGATGCTGTCAGTAGACAGTATGCAGAATAAAATTAAATGACCTTATGAACCAGGAAGGCATATAGTATTTTTTATATTTATTTATTTATATATCAGCCAGAAGAAGGGATGGTGCTGATATTGTTTATCAGCAATAGCTAGGTTTAATCTTTGTCAAGATAGAACAGAAGCACTGGGTTCCAAATAACTTTGCTATTGGCTGCATTGACTAAGAAATGAGCCTCCAGAGTATTTCAGGCATTGGAGCAAGCTTATATATGCACTAAAAGCTGAACATGAGTTCTTTCTGTTTACTGGATAATTGTGTACTTCATGCTTGAAGAAAGACCCGGGACATTTTTTCTTTCCTGCTTTGCAACACAACTTCTGTACTTCCACACCTGGCTCAAAATAATGAGTATTGTCATCCAGACAGACCTACCTATCATAGGCTGATATTGACCTAACTTCATTATACCTTAGCTCCTGCCTTCAGCTTAATTCCTGCAGGGCCAGCTTAGCAGCTTAACTGAAGGAACTTGTTGTTTGTAACACGCCTTTGAAGAGCAGCATTACTGACTTGCAAGAAGAGAAAATTTATTCTGGACCTAGGAGATGTTACTTCTGTGTATTTTTTGGAAAATTAAAGGGAAATAAATACCCTTCCATTCCCTTCCCTCTCCAAGAAAAGAAATGAAGCCATTTTGGAGATGGATATTTAAGTCGTGCAGCACGGATCGGATTATTTATTAAGTATTTGTTCTTTTTCTTTCATTACATGAGGTTGTGCTTTTCTTGGATCATGCAGATTCTTGTAAAAATGTAACAAGCTACTATTCAGAATGTACCAAATAAGAAACAGATGGATCTCTTTAAAGAATAGTCTATCAGTAATATTAACGGGATCTCATGCTAAGGGACCAAGCACCTCCCTTGCCTTATGCCAGCCTTCTTAACTTGAACAAAGAGACTCTTCTAGCAATAATTTGAACGTGGTAAAGGAGAATAAGGAGGTCTTGGTTGCTTCAAAGTAAAGCACAGCATTTTTTGTCATTTCAAAATGTATTTTTAATATGCTATACCTTTGGCTATTATGTGCAAGGTTTTTTTTGAGGTAGACTGATTTAAAAAAAAAAAGCCTTGATCCTGCTGTCAGTATTTCCTTCACACCACAACTGAACTGGTGTAACTCCTTTTCCTCAGTGGAGTTCCTCTGATTTACATGTGAATCCTTCCCAGTTAATACAGGGTAGAGCTATGTTCTTGTGACTTCTGAATTAAGAAAAATCCAGATTGGTATAATGTATAATAGAGAGTACTCTATTATGTATGCAAATCAAGTGTGTTAGATTCAGGTTCTGTGATGTCTTCTTGCCTTAGTTGAAGTGGCCTTGTGCTGTTCAGTTCCCTTGCCTGGTGACACCCTTCTCAATAAAGGTTGGCGGTATGAATGAATGGCTACTATGTGGATGACCATCCTCTACTTCTTCATGAGCCTCATCTTCATATCACATGCTATTTAGTCACAAAACCTGACTTATCTGCTTGCTGAAAGTGAACCAGCAAACACAGCTTTGGAAATGGCTGGAATACGCCCTTTTGAACTTATTAAATCTCATGAATATACTTGGCATGTCAGGCCTTGGGCCACTTGTGAGACAGTCAAGAGGATGAAGGCAAGCATTGGACATACTCTGTGATTCTTGACTGCTCCCAAGAGTGTTATAGTAGAACATGTGATCTGCGCAAAAGATGCTCTTCAGAAAAATCAAGTATATAAGGCTGAGATGTTCCTTTACTGATGGTATTTTCTTTTTCTTGGGGTATTTCCAAAATGGGATGGGTGGGATGTACAGTACTTGTTAGTAGATGGAATGATAACTTAATCTAGATAAAGCACATACATACTGTTATTTTAATAAAAGAAAGTAGGCTTGTGTTTAAAAAGGAAATATAATACGATAAACATCCTTTTTTTGTACTGGTCTAGTTATTTTTCTAAACTTTTGTCAAGTTTGAGGTATTTGCCTTCCAAAATAGAATTTTTGTAAGAGTCTGCAAGTTTTATAATACCTTTTCCAGTATCTGTTGAGTGAGCCAAAGATCTGTGGTCAAGTGGGCATCTCAGTTACAACTCTTTATTGAGCATCGAATACATTAGGCTTTAAGTCACACCAACCTTTCTCTTGCAGAGCACAGCACTTGAGCCTTTAATTTTTGACTTCATTCAAGCTCCAAGGAGATCTCCAGAAAAAGAATCCAGCCTTACTCTGGTGATGTTCCCAACTCTTGGATGTCCATGATGTTTTGGTTTAATGTAATCAAAATGAGCATGAAGATGATTTCTTTTTTAGTTTTATTTTGATTTTAAAGCAACGTCATAATGTGTGGAAAGAACTTACATTTTCAGATTTGAACTCTATTTCTCTTAGAGCATGATCACTTTTCAGTAGTTACTGAAGTCTTGTTAGGATGTCCTGTTTAGATTTTTCTGGCCTTCCTGTGCATCTCTTCTTTAATGCATCTTAGAGTGACTTAGAATAACTAAAATTTTGATATTTGCAGTCATATTCTGTAGATGTTATTAGCGTTTCTCTCAAACTGTAGGAAGATTACTTGCAGTAAATATGGTAGAGAACAGTGTGGAGCTGGATACTTGTGCCACTATCCACAGAACTCTGCCAAATTAGTAGTCTGGGGTGCACCCATTCAGTGATCAGCTCTCATTAATGCATCTGGTTTATTGTAGATGCCCAGTGTTAAAGTGACTACATGCCTTTGCTACTTTTCTGACACATATCGCAAGACTTTCTTAGAGAAGGAGAAATTAGATTAGGGAGTGAGAACTGGTGTGGAAATGTCATATTGCCTTCATAAAGAGTTCTGAGTTCAGGGTGAATCATACAATCATTAAGGCTGGAAAAGACCTCTAAGATCATCTAGTCCAACTGTCCACCTACTGACAGTTTGCCCGCTAAACCATGTTCTTCAGTACCACATCTACACGTTTCTACAGCACCTCCAGGGACAGTGGCTCAACTACATCCTTGGGTCGATTGCAGTGCCTGAGTACTCTTTTGTAGAATTTTTTCCTAGTATCCAACCTGAACTTTCCCTGATGCAACTTGAGGCCATTCCCTTTTGTCCTGTTGCTAGTTACCCAGGAACAAAGGCCAACACCCACCTCACCACAACCTCCTTTCAGGTAGCTGTAGAGAGCAATAGGATCTCCCCTGAGTCTCCTCCAGACTAAACAATCTCAGCTCCCTCAGCTGCTCCTTGTAAGACTTGCGCTCCAGTCCCCTCACCAGCTTTGTTGCCCTTCTCTGGATGCTCTCCAGGACCTCAGTGTCTTGTAGTGAAGGGCCCAAAACATGATGCTCAAGATGCAGCCTCACCAGAGCTGAGTACAGTGGGCCAATCACCTCCCTGCTCCTGCTGGTTACGCTCTTTCTGATACAAACCAGAATTCCATTGGCCTTCTTGGCAACCTGGGCACACTGCTGGCTCATGTTCAGCCGAGCGTTGATCAGTATCTCCAGCTTCATTTCCTCTACGCAGTCTTCTAGCCACTCTGCCCGACACCTGTACCATTGCCTGGGGTTGTTGTGGCCAAAGTGCAGGACTCAGCACTTGGTCTTGTTGAACTTCATGCCACTGGCCTCAGACCAGTGATTCAGCCTGTTCCAGTTCTTGTGCAGGGTCTTCCCACCCTCAGGCAGATTGACCCTTCCTGCCAACTTGGTGTCATCTGCAAACTTAGTAGCACAAGCTATCTTGCATTTAGAAATCTGCCCTAGATACATTCAGAATAGACTGTCTGTTGTAGAAGATGAAGACTACTTCAAAAGCTGAGATCCTTCTTTGGTGCAATGGTTGAGGTTTTAGAATATATATAGTTTATTTTTGTCTTAAATTAGAACAGAGAGTCAAAAGTTTTTGCAGAAAAAAAACAGGGAAATGTTTCTTTTTGATACTATCAGATCAAATATATGAAAACAAAAGTCCTCTCTTTCCAGAGAAGAAATGCTGGATATTTGATGATGACAATATTAATGACCTTTGAAAATGCATTATAAATCTAGGGCAATGTCAACATTGGTATTAGTGGTGGATAAGTTTGTTTAAATAGCATTTATAGCAGCTTAATCATGAAACACAATCTTTTGGATGTTTAGAAATGTCTTATTACTTTATTATGCTTAGAGCTTATAGTTATTATACTTAGAGCTGACCTGTTGCTCTGACCCTGTAGCTGGGACTGAAAAGTTGTTTTACAGTCTATCAAACTTGCTTGGAAGGAAGAAAGGCTGACAAAATGGAGCATCACTGATATTCTGTTTCCAGTGAAGAGGCAGCATTGATGTTCAGGTAGACATCCAAAACATTAGACCTTCTATATAAAAATGGTGTTATGTGCCAACATGTTTCATTGTCAAATGTACCCAAAAGAATTCTCTTTTAGTATCTCTGAACAATACTAGTACATTTTTTTGCAAAGAACAATGCTGGCTACAATTATCCTTGGGATAGTCATTAGTAGTTCGATTAGCATTGTTCTGTAATATGGTTTTCCAGCCAAAATCTAACAGCTTTTCCCTCAGTCTCCCTCTGTGAAAAATATGCTAAAACACTGTAAGGAACAATGAAGTTTTACAGTCATCTAGTGAGCACACATTTGTTCTTCAGCCATGTCTGTACAATAAGGGGAAATCTGCAAAGTGATGAGCATCCTCATCCCCCACAAAGTACAAGAAGAAATACCGGAGTTTAATATGTCTTTAATATCTCTAAGAATTTTCCATTCAGAATTACCAAGGTGACCTTGTCCAAATGCTCTTTTCCAACAACGAACGCGTGTGTATATTTTAAATAAAAGAGAGTACGTCATGGTGATTTGTAAAACTCTTGTGATTTTATAGGTCTGAGAAATCTCCTGTGTGTAGGGTGTGAAAGGCAAGGCATAGGTTCAGCTCCTGAAGAGAAGAGGCATGGTACTGCAGCACGAGCTTAGTACTGAGATGTGTCTGACTCTAAGATTCAACAGTGCCTTGTGGAAAAAATATTCCTCTGCTTTTTGAGACTGGGACTGATAAGTGTGATTCCTTCTGCAGCCCAATTTTTGTTTCCAAGGTCAATGTGAAAAGAAAGCCAGGAAGAGAATAGAATAATGCCTTCTGCAGGTTCATGGTACATTAAGACTAAGGCTTCCCAGCTTTCAGTCTCGGTTACAGACATACTAGCCATCATCAGAAGAGTAGGCCTGAGAATTATAGGATACTTCCTACTGTTACCATAACACTTACGTGTTTCTATACCTGATTTCTATACCTTCAAACTTGGTGTCTTCTCCAGGTCTGCAGAAGATGAAGAAGATGAAGCTTTCTGCCAGTGGTGGATAAAGCATTGGTCATAGATTAATATATTCTGAATATTTGGTCAAGTTGTGTGCAGATAAATGGTGAGGTTATAAAATGAATTAATATAGTAAAGTTTTCTTCAGTGTTTCAAGGCTAGAATAATTTCAATGAAGAATGCTGAAAGATGTTCACGATACCCTACGTGGATATCTGTGCTAAATTTATTCTGTATCTTCTGTGATGGTAAACACTTTTCTCTTGGCCTTGACTGCACAGTTGTCACTCAGCAATGAAAGCTAGCAATTCCTGACTTCTAACAATCTACAGACATGATTTGATATAATGTCAAGGACTGGAGCATGCTGAGAAGTATGGATGGCCGTAAAAGACAGTTCCACAGGCTATCTGCAAAACAGTGATGTGTGTGGCCTAACTTGCTTGCTCCATCTGTTCCAGGGGAACTAAAAGTATGCTTATCTCCATTCTGTCTCCTGTAGATGAGTGAGATTTTCTTTAACAGTAGAATGTTTTCAGTCTGTGGGCCATTGCAAAGCAGTTCTACTCCTCCTATATCATTCAGTGATAGCAAATAGGATATAATGCATGTTATCTAAGATTCAGTAACTTGTTTGTAGTTACAGAAACCTGTATAGAGGCTGGCCTTGTGCAGATCACAGAAATTAGTGGAATACATCTTCCTCCTATGTGACCTTCCCTACTGTTTTTCTCTATATCCTTGGTGCAGCTACGGTCTGTAGGATCATTGTGGAGTGTGCATTTTGCAGGCACAACTGATAGTTGCGACGCTTCCTACAGCACTGCATTTTGTCCACTGGATTTTTGTCATTTGTTGCAGAAAATGTCTGATCTTGACTGAAGATTGAGAATGTCCAACCCAAGCCATTCTATGAATGACAGATGTCAAAGATCACCTATGTGATCTCAAAAAGCTGCCATTTTGACATGCTCTGTCACAGCCTTGGGAAACCTCCTCTTAACATCTCTGGCATCAGTTCCTGCCTTTTAGTCGTGAGTCTGGCTAATGGCTTTACCATGGTGGGTGCCTTAGAATGATATGGACACACTGGAAAGAGTCCAGCAAGGGTCTACCAAGATGATCAAGGGACTGGAGAACAGAGAGGGCTCAGCCTGGAGAAGGGGATCTTAGCAGTGTGTGCAAATACCTGAAGAGAGAGTGCACAGAGGATAGAGTTAGGCTCTTTTCAGTGGTGCTTAGTGCCAGGACAAGAAGCAATGGACACAAGATGGAACACAAGATGTTCCATCTAAATATCGGGAAACATTTTTTACTGTATAACTGTGCCCTGGAACAGGGACCTCAGAGGGAGGGAGTTTCTTCTCTGTGAATCTTCAAAGTCCATCTGGACATGGTCCTGGGCAAGCAGCCCTAGGACCAAGTGACCTCCAGAGGTCCCTGACAACCTCAACCAGAATGCAGTTGTCCTAGCGTAGAAGTCCCAACCCTCTACTCATATGTAGCCTTCACAAGTATTCTTAAGACTTGGGAGATGTACAGATAAGAAAAAAAAAAACTTTTTTTTTTTTTTCCTGTTTGGACAGCTTTGGGATAAGAATCAAGATTTGGACTGTTGTCTTGGACTCACAGTGCTTCAGACTGAGGGCTAAAAGGAGGTACTAGGACCTTGCTGTGAGCCAAACAATGGCATTGAACGCTGCCTTCTTAGATATAGTTCTGTAGGTAACCAAGAGGTAGCTTGAAGTGTTGCTACAATTAGCTAGTTGTCAGTGACTTGAGAGTAGGATGTGGAGAAGTGAAGGAGGTAGACAGTGGGCACTTACCTCTGCATTTTTTCCTTTATATTCAGGCAGAACTACTGTGCCATACATGACATCTTGTGTACTGTTTTTCTGACCAAGGCTGAGAAGCTGTCTTCTTCATGAGACTAAAGAGGCTTGTTTTTGCTGAAATCCTGTGGAGATGGAAAGTGATGGCTGCCTTCCCTGCAGATGAGAAAAGCATGCAACCCCTGATAACTGATCTTGCACTACTTGCTTCCGTGCCAGCATCTTTCTCACGTGTCCTGTGCTGGCAGTCACAGACCATTATTTGAACTAGAAAGCTAGGGCAATGGGCATGAGGTGTCTGTTTTTGTGGTTAAGAACCTGTTTTTGGGCTTGTTGTAATGTTATGAGTATTAGTAATCTTCTGCATCTGCTACGCTGAAAAATTCTAACCAGCTAAGATCTGGGAGTGAAAAACCTTGTGCTATTGAGGCTTCACTGTTGTGCTGCATTGAGCAAACAGTTTGCTCAGTGTTGTTAAGAGTGGTTGTGGGGTAGGGGTTATAGGTCACAACTATTTATGGAGCATCACTAGACTTGAGGAGCTGCCAGTGGGCAGGTCCCTGCCATGACTAAACACAGCATTAAATAAGAGTGATATAAACACTCACATCCCTGTAAACACGTCCCCTTTCCTGTTTCTGCCCAGAGAGTTTGCTCTGAGTCATCTAGATTGTAATGAATGCTCTTGTCTGCCTTTGTTTCTGAGCTGCCCTTGATCTCTCTAGAGATACAGAGGTCCTGAATATCAGGACCTGTGGCCTCCTCCGTGCCCTGGGCCTCTATCCTATTCTTGTTGGAAAATTTTATCAGTCTTTGGATATCTGCCATGCCAGCCTGCTTCCTGCAGGTGTGCATAAATTGAGAGATTTATATGACCGTGTTCCTGGACTGTGCATGACCAAGCTCAAAATAGTTTGAGGTATGATGTTGCTTTGGCTTGCTGTCTTTCACATAATCTTCAGTACCTGTGGTTTGGTCTGATAATGGCTCAGGACCTAGGTGGTCCACATAGCATATACAGCATGTAAATGGTATACAGAGCCATGCAGCTCTGATCCCAGTCCGTGATGAAAAGGAAGAGCTGTTTTCCTTGGGCCTCCTCTCAGAGTAGGACAGATCAGACGTCATGAAGGCCACCTCTTCATGAAGCGTGGTCTTCTGCTGGCTGGGTGGTCAGGAGTCTGCCCAGCTAAAATCCTGCATACACTAAAGCTGTGGTCACACAGATGAAAGCATTAATGTGGCCATAAATAGGTCAAAGAATAGAAAAGAACAGAAGAGTGCTGTGAAAGCTGTTGTCTGTTTTGCAGGAGAGTTGCACTCTGTAGATAGTTGAAGGTGGTAGCAACAGTGCTCAGTAAAGATCACAGTTTCTTTCTTCTCACAGAATAGTAGGAAGGGGGCCTAGAACTTACAAAGCAAGCAGGACATCCAGAAACATCATTTCCAAATCTTGCATGACTGGGGGAGGGAAAGGAAGGCCTCCAGCTGGGTACAAAGGCAGTTCAAAGCACAGTGATGTACACAGGTGATGACATGCTTTTCTAGAAGGAATGGATGTTCTGACTTCATCAGAAATTTCGACTGAGTTAAGTCAGCGTCAGAGCCAGTCCTTGGTCTGTTATGGATCAGTGACTACTTTTAGGTGATTTTACTCAGATTTCTCTCATTCTATGAATTAGAAAATACAACGTTATCTCTGTGTGAATATTTCTCCACACAGAATTCTTTTCAGCAACACGTGAGCTTTTCAGACTGGGCAGATGTAACCGTAGCAGTGTCAAAAAAGGACAGCTTTATTAGACTCAGTTAAAATGAGAAAGGATTTTTTTTTTCAGCCAATTAGTACTTAAAAAAAAAAGGCTAAAAACATGTCTTCCTCAAATACAGCACTCCATGTACTTCTTATTAAGGACAATGTGTGTGCTGAGTGTCACATTTCAAACTTCAGCTGTTTTTGCTGTTGCCCTATTCAAAACAAGTATGGTTAGAATTTCATTACAATGGGAAAAGAGTATGTGTATATTTGTTTCCCACTGTTCCATAGCACAAAAGCTGCTGGGAATTTGCTCCCATTTTAGCAAGATGTGTTGGTGTTTTGTTTTCTTTCTAACGCATAAAAAAGTTCAGCTTCAAAAGAGGAGAAACATGTGAAACCAAAAGGCTAAAACAAATTATTTTCCAACTTCAACTGGTACTGATGCTATTTCTGTGACAGTTGGCTGAAATCTTCAGTCAAGTTTCTGAAAGTACATAAAGTTAAAGATATAATTAGGGTATATATTTCTGGAGCTTACTTGATATAGTATGTTCCTTCTTTAAGAAGCTTTGTGCCTTTTGTGTTTCTCTGCAGGAATCTTCTTCTTGTGGCTGGAATATGAGGTTCTTAGGGCTCTCTTACATTACTCCAAGTGCATTATGTAGGGTGAAAGGGTTAGTGTATGTGTCTAATTTGACAAGATAAATGAAGTGAATGAGCCAGTCTTTATTGTTCAGATAAGGAAATGAGGTGAAGGAGACATATGCCAAAGATCAGATAGATTAGGGCTGAGAATTGAGGCCATGTCTTACAATTCCCTTAATGATAAGAGAAAGTATTTCCGTTTGGTTATGGCAAACTAACACAGGTAATGTTCCATATTAAACCACCACCTTCTATAGTCTTTTGGATTTCCCTTCTCTCCTGCCCTGCTTATTCAGAGCAAAATATATTTTTACCAACAATGGTTTTGCAGTGCTTTTGTACTATATGTACAGGAAGCTGAATGAGTGTCTGGAGACCTTTTAACTGGATCTATAAAAGGTCTGTGTCAATAAAATCCTGTCAGATCTATCTTTCATTACTGTGATTACAGAAGAGGAAAAAGAAAGGCATTGCTCAATGTGACGGCAATATTCCAACAAGTAATCTTCTCCCATGTGGTCACGTTTCCTCAGATAAGAAAAATTACCGCTCTGGTGTCAGTGGGGATGGGGTCACTGAATGGGAACAGGAGTGTTCTCTTTTTTTTTCACAATGGACAGTTGTTTTTTGTATTTTCCTGGCTGCATAAACTATGTCCATGGTTACTGGCCAAAGTTTATTTCTGTAGGAAATGGGTAACCATGTTAGTGCAGTGGGGGTATCAGGACACAGAGGATTTGAAAGCAAGGGTCCAGAGGTCATCAGCCGAGGGGATATGATGAGGAAATGCAATGAGATATACCATGTGGATTCTGGCAAGTACTTCATGGGATGCTTCCTTTCAAGCTCTGGTGAGCAGGAGAGGCAAATAGAAGCTCTTTGATAACGCAGCAGCAGGGTGAAGTCCTTTCAGGGCCAGCTCTTCACCTTATATAAAACCATGCAACTGATTTATGCCCACAGAGGATTAGGCCTGAAGCTCTAATTTCTCTCTTAGATAAGTTCAGTTTTCCTTATGTGTGATCAGCCTACCAAAAGATTGTTAAATGTTTTATTTCATCAAAACTCATTGCTCCTGCCATCCTATTTGTTCATTATACTCTCCTGAAGTATCGTTGCAGGGTAATTTTATGTCATAGTTCTCATAAAAAATTATGTCCAGAACTAGAAATGGCTTTGTGAATGCCAAGAGCATTTCTGAATTGTTTTTTCTTGTTAAGTGACCAGTGGAATGCTGACAGGCTATAAATGTAGAATTAATCGTGCTAGATAATTTATGCTGTTGCTACACTGTTTGTATCTTGTGTTTCCACATTTGTCTTGCTTCAGGTATAACTTGTGCTATGACCTTGTGTTTCATTACTGCCTAGAGCGTCAACGAGACTGTGACTGCTGCTCATGTATGTAGATGTGCGTTCAAAGCTGACTAAATACCCTTCCCAAAATCCAGTATGGAAACTCAGGCAGTTGGTTTCTGTTGAGCACTCTGCAGTCAACATTCTGCCTCAGTTTAGGACCTAAGGTCTTTGCTGCTTTCCAAATGACCATCTACATGAACTCAGTTTACTCCTGAATACTGTGTAGATCTCACAAGGAGAAAGTGACTTCCAAAGGATTGGAAGTCTACAAATAAGTGTTAAAGGAATATTTTCATTTCATCTTTGAAGGTAACAATCAAATGGATGGAGATACTAAATCACCTACAGAGGATTATGCTAAAAAATGCAAAATGTGGATTTAAACCAAAATTTCAGGCCAGCATCTTAACAACAGGATGCCAATTGGTCTTGTTTCAGTGTTGCTTTATGCTTCATATGTGTGTGAATATATCCACATTTTGGTTATGCTTAAACAGTAATAAAATATCGATGGTGGAAAAGATGGCTGTGACAAATCAGATGTGACTGTATCCATGGCTTCTTGTTACCTTACTTTTGAACCAGGTGATGAGGTGCGATGCAAGAAGGTTCCTCATCTGCCTAAGTACGGAAGCCATCTGTCTGGCTTAGCAGAGAGCTGGTGACCTGTGGTGATTGGCTGAGTTCGTGACAGAGAAAGTGAAAAACACTCACTAAGAACATTTCTATTGCAATATATGCCATGATCTTGTAAAATGGGATAGTAACATTTGTATTTGTTAGAAAACTCATCATTATATTTCTCAGTTTTAGGTCTTTGAAGTCTTTCTAGAGGTAGGTAGAAAAGCGTGACATTATGTATAGACCGTTTTTGCATGGGTAGTGTACCTTTCTGAACTTTCTCTCTGTAGCAGACCTTTTTCTCTCATTCTGTACATATTCTTGGTTTTGGGAATGGAGTCTGATACTAGACAATTTGCTTTGTATAATCAACCTGCATCTCTTGCAGCAACAGTAGTGCTTCATAGTTGCAGCACGTTCTTACACAGCATTCCTGAGGTGCTGCCAGAGGCTGCAGTCAAACAAGGTGAAATTAGGAATTAGTCATTCTTTTTGGTTCATGCAGTCCATCTAAGAGAAGCAGATGGGTAGCAGCTTCCGTGTCAGTGATCAGCCTTTATTTGGTTGACACTCTTAGCTAAGACTAATGTCAGCGGAAGCTCTGTGGCCTGAGTGCCAAAGGTTGATTTGTATTACAGAGCATATATTTTCTGCAAAAAAATAATGGTGATTTAGTACTCCGCAGGAGTTTTGATAGTTTGTGATCCAAAGTTCTTGTCTAGATTAGGAAACTGGGGTTCCTTACTTAAATAGTGTGCAGTACAACAATGGAGCACTAGCTCAGTTCTCTCCAGTATCAGATATATACTTCTACCATCTTCTTGAAGTCCTGAATAAAGACATAAACAGTCAATATATTTTCTTCTCTCCCACTCAAAGCTAGCTGGAGACAACAGGAAATTAACTGCTTATCAATCAGGTTTGGAGGACAAACACTCCTTCACTGTATAGAGTCCAGACTGCAAAACTGTGCAAATAAATGAGTCTCTGGAAGTGTCTGGAGGGTGGGGAAAAAATATTCAAACTCTGTTTTTATTACAATATAAATGTCTTTGTAATGGTGGCTGTCAGAGAAAGCACATATTTTGGGCATAAATGTAGTTAATTTCATTAATCCTTCAAGCACTAGTTTAGGACTATGCAAAGTAGAAATCGATGAGGCCAGAAAGTCATAGAGACTGTGTTCATAAAGGAGTCTGATTTGGTTCAGGGACACAGAAATTTCCTGCTGAAATACGCCAGCCAAGAGCTCTGCATTTATTAGCTACCATGATGACTTAACATTTGTATTAGCATCAGTTCTGAAATATATACGTAGTTTCTTGTCCACTGCCTTCATACTGTGTGTGTTAACAAGTGATGACGCCATATTAACATCATGAACACGGGATCCATTGTTACGGGTCATGAATCGTTCTTGTTCTTCCTAAAAACATGTATTCTGCCCACCCCCCCCCCCCACCCCCCTTTTTTTTTTTTTCTTTTTGAGAAAGACAGAAAGAAAGAGGAGTATTGTGATTATATCACCTGGTCTTCAACAGAGGCCACTATTATGGCTGGAGGAATGCAAGTCCCATGTGAAGACTCTGAGGGAATGGTGCATGCTCAGTCTGTAACAGAGGCAGCTTCATGGGGGGCCAACATCAGCACCTCAGTGCCTGCAGGAAGGTTAGTGAGAGAAAGGAGCCAGACCGTGTGCGTAGTGGGAGGATGAGAGTCAGCAGGCATTTACTGAAATGAGAGAGGATCAGACTGTTCAAAGTAAATTTTTTTTCCTGTGAGGGCAGCTAGGCCCAGAGGGGTTGTGTAGCCTCTGTCATTGGAGGTTTTCAAGACCCAGCTGGACACAAACTAGAGACTTCCTGAGATCCCTTCCAACCTAAATTATTCTCTGATGCTGTGACACTTTCCAGTACAGAACTTTAGTAAGTGATTTCTTGGAGAAGCCCATAAATTTCGTTGTATTAGAATCATAGAAATGATTTCAGCTTTGATTAAAGAATTCAACCATGTTTATAACTATTTCGTAAGTTATCCATGTTATTTAAAAACCAGATGACAGCTTTGCTTAAAATTCTCCATACCAAAACTTATAGCAAAACCCAAAACTTCCTATCCATTCTCTGCTTTTCTTCTCTCCCTCTCTTCTCTCCAAGAAAAGTCCCCAGATGGAATTAAAAGATATCCTGATTCCTAAGCAACAAAATCTCAACATATATGACAATACTCGTTGGTCCAATGTTTGGTTCCTTTTCAGTGTATGTAGTTTATGTGCCTTTAAATTAAGGGCAGTACTTTTGATTCTTATTCAGAGAAGGTTCTGCTACTTAACTGGGGCAAATCTTGTAGAGTAAGGGGGAATTATGGGCCACATTTGTAACGTTATTGTTCAAACATATATTAAACTTGTAGTTGGAAGCTCTCATATGCTCATTCTAGCAATTAATAGTTGTCATTTTTTTTTTTGCCTGCAAAAATTGAAGAGGAAAATATATTCTTAAAAATGCTGTATTATATTGCAGAAATGAAATTGTATAAACTTCAGAGGAAGAATAAATAGTATTACATTATTCCAACATATATATGTTAGGAATTCTCTGACTTAAATCCATGCTAGAAAGTCAAGGATGCTTTTTTTTGGATCTTGAAAAGATCTAACGTACATGGCCCTATTTTTAGTTCACCATGTACAAGTTCAAGTATATTTTTGAGCTGTGAGTGAGAGAATAAGATTTTGAAATCTTTGGGTTGTTTTTGGCCTTTAACTGCAAGAAGAACGAGATAAGAATAATATTTACATGGTATTTGAAAAAGAATAGGATTATATCATGCTGTCAGCTCTGCCAACTTTATTTACCTAGCTCTTCAGCTAATACCACTGATATCTCAATTGGACTATTTATCAGGTAAACTAGGATTTAGGCAAGTGTTGATGGTAGGAGTAACTTGAATTTAACTTGTTTATCCCTACACAGTGAAAGAAATTTCTCTTTAACAAAGACCCATCTTCAGCCTTCTTTTCTCATTCTCAGTGATATCTTACTACAGCTGTAGTAATGGATTTATCAGTGAAGCAGAAGCAAGAGTAAGGAATGAATTAATCTCACCTTGCTTTGCTTTCTAAAAGCTGCATTTATTTGAAGTGATTGTTTTGGATAATTCTAAAATTTGGTCAAAGTAATAGGTGTCTTCCCAAAGCTGTTCATCCTACCATAGAAATACTTAGTTGAAAAACTTAAAGCAGTCACCCACCATTCAGTTAGCTAAGGCTAAGAGGGATGAACCCCATTCTACTAAACATGGAAGATTTTCATCCTCTGTTTTCATACGTAGTCATATATATATATTTTTTGTATTGACCCTTCTAGATAGTGCTAAAGTAAATCGAGATGGTCTTTAGGGAAAATGTGGATTCACTGCTAAGTGAGATAGGTACCCTGGTAACAGAGCACATTGAGAAGGTGGAGTTACTGAATGAGAGACCTGAAACTGTTCAGTCTGGAGAAGCGAAGACAAGTAAGATCTTATAAGTGCTTATAAATATCTAGTGGGTGGGAGTCAGGTGGACGGGGCCAGGCTCTTTTCGGCATTGCGTGGCAACAGAACAAGGGGCAATAGGCACAAACTGGAACATAAGAAGTTCCATACAGGCATGAGGAAAAGAAAATTACTGTGAAGGTGACAGAGCACTGGAACAGGCTGCCCAGAGAGGTTGTGGAGGCCCCTTATCTGGAGATATTCAAAACCTGCCTGCATGCTTTTCTGTGTAACCTACCCTGGGGAGCTTGCTTCAGTGGGGGAACTGAAGTAGATGATCTCTAGAGGGTCCCTTCCAACTCCTGTAGTTATTTGATTCTGCAATTCTCGTATTCAAAAATAGCCTGTGAATCATTACACTATATTATGTATTCTATGAAACCCTCATTCTCCCAGCTATTTAAAATAATAAGATCTTTATTGTCTAAAGCGGCAATCATCTGTTGCAATTTGTATGTTATGTGGGAGATTCTTTCCTGTTCAACAGCTTTCTGAGCAGTCATTTGCTTTACTGTGTCACAAAGTGGGATGCAAGCCAGAAACATGAACAACATAAAATAGTGATAGTGGGTACAAACCTATCAGTAGCACACCTTCAGCTCAAATATTTGTTCTATGTAATGCTTTTGGTCCTGTAATGCACAAAGAAGTTTTTGTCCAGAGAGTCAATAGAAATTGTGGAGAATCACTTCATATTTTGCTAAGAAAGCAATGAAACTAGCCAGAGCACAAAAATGCCCAAGTGTCAGTCCTGATTATGCAAACATTAACTCAGAACAAAGATTTTGCTTTTATAGCTGTATTTTTTTTAACAAGTACACTGTTTCTCAGAAAGAAGGGAAGATCTCAAATCCAGTTACAGTCCTAAACACACTTTGGCACTGTTTTCCATATTGTCTTGGCTGTGTTTTTAAGGTGAACCTGTTAGCCAGGAATTACTGAGCGCAGCAAAGACAGAATGCCATTAAGTGCAGTAGAGCTCTACAGTCCGAATTGCAGCTACAGTATTAATAGAGCTGATATGTTCTCATTCTGAAGATCTGAGAATTACAGTTATAACATGGATTAGTTAGTTATAAAATGAATTAGAAAAGGTTATAAAATCCTGCAGTGCTGACTTGATAAACGTGCTGCTGTCAGACTAGCACAGACACAAATTTTTTTTCCCCAGAAAATCTGAATTCTCAGTTGGAAATGTCTGGACCTTGCTCATTTGATGGTCAAATGGCTGTAACACAAAAATAACTTGTCCTAAATGAAGTAGTCTCATGTTATTAATGTATATATATTTTGTAACATCTCTCTAATCCATTTTGTGCTTGGGACAAGATGTAGTTCCTTCTTCTGTGGACCTCCATGTCTGACAGATGAGGGTAGCCATAGGGTTCCTTGGCATTGCATGACTTGTGCTTGACTTATTTGCAAAACTCCAGTCCCCTCTGTTTTAAGTTGCCAGCCGACCGTGCTGGCTCTTCAGATGTTTTAAATGGAACAATGCATTATTCATATGCCGTAATATGAATTCATGGTTCTTCCTCAAAGGAAATTGCTTCTACCTACTTCTAAGACTTCTCCCATTCAAGAAAATTAAATGAAGCACTCAGAGATGTTTTTAATTGCTTACAACTCGGTTAGAAACTTCTAAGAATGAGTTTCTTTTTGTAATGTAACTTGAGAACTCATTCATTGAATGTAATTATGCTGTATGATGGATTGGGAAATATAAGTGGAGAGCTAAATAAGATGGAGATGACAAAATAATGGTACTAAAAATAATAGTGCTGGGGTTATATGATACTTCCTCACAGTATACCATACCGTCACTGTCTCTGAATACTAATGTAGCCTTCTGGCTTCCTTTTGTAGTATTTATTTAGCAAACAACATGCACTGTCTCCTGGACTGTAATGTAAAAATGGCCTGGCTGTGTGTTTTGGAGCTCTTTGGAGAAGTGGAAGTGAGAAGGCATTTTGTCCTGTCTGTGGTGTGACCACAAAACTGCATCCTTGTGGTTGATGTGTTACTCCTCTCCTCTGTGAGAGTGAATGGTAGCTCTCAGTTACGGAGAGGAGCCATGCCTCTGTGCTTTGCCTGTCCAGGGACTCAGCTGAGGTCCAAGATGAAGCCTCCAAAGAGCTGTAAAGGCCACCAGCCACAGTCTTGTGTGTGGAACACGACTGTGACCCAGATAAGCCACTGCAGTTGTTTACCTCTAAGGAAACCTCTAAGACGTTTTTCAATAGCAGCGTTAGAAAAGGCTTTTATAGATTCTTTAACACAAAGCAAACACATTTTATCAATCACATGAATGAATGTGTTTGCCTGTCTAAATGGCTCTGTGGTAGCAGGACTGTTCCTGTTAATCTGTAACTAGTAGGCTGGTTGGAGAAGAATCACGCTGCCACCTTAGTTGTGCTCACTGGGCTCTGCAGAGGAGGAGAATAGCTCCTACATTCAAAGAAAATAACCAATGGAGGTGGCTGGGGTATAGCTTCAAAAAGAGAAAAGAAGCACTTCTGAATGTGAGATATGTGGAGAGAAATGCCTTATTGCCAAACATTTTCTTTTTGGTATGCCAACTTTCGCTGTAACTTAAGTAACCAGACTACGTGTGCTTTCCAGACTCCCTGGTTTGACTAGTGAGACGAATCCAGCCTTTCCCACTCTTCTGTTTCTCTTTTCCCACCCTCTTCCAGATGTGCAGGCCTGCATAAAACAGCATGATTCCAATTATGATGATACTTTCCCATTCACTATTCATCCAGTTCTTTCTTGACGTGAAAATGAAATGTGACCCAAAATAACCCAGATGGGGAGGGGGAAGGCGGTGACTCTATCATTACGTATGTGCAATTTATTTTTCCAGTGTTTTTTTTTTAATTTTATCTTTTTTTAATTTCCTTTCAAGTATTAAAACAAAACAAAAACCCACAAACAGGAAGGACAAACAATTGGATGTATGCAGGAGACTCCTATTCAAACCAGTGGCATCTGAGGACAGGAATTATCTTCTAGATGGAACAAATGAGCATGACAATGATACATAATGATTTCTAATTAATAAAAACAAAATCAAGACCCATAATGATGAGACTCAGAAAAATGACTTTTGCAAACAATACCAATATTCTTGCTTGAAAGATAGGGATGAATAATAAATACAAAGCGCAGGACCTCTGAAACTAAGTAAAATTAATTTATTTTAAGTTTTTCAAGAATCACAGAAACATGGAATAGTATAGAATAACTGAAAAGTGATTATTATGATATTTGTCTTACTTTTAATACTGGCTCAGGGTTTGTAAAGCTTTTCTATTTCTCTTTTCAGCGTAAGGTGTGAGATCAAAAAGAATGCATTGCTTTTTGATGTGCAGTGTATACCTTGATGCTAAATGTGTGGTGCTTTACAGTCTAAACACACAGTATCCAGAGGCATGCTGAAGTCAGGAGCATATGTTTCTCTGGGTGCTGTGAGCCTTTCAGAAAGAGTAGCTTTTAAAGAGTGAGTCTGGAAGAAGGTTGAATGAAGAAAGGCTGGGAAAGACCTGAAGAAAGATCATCCTGTTTCTGTACCTCAGGAAGTACTGGCTGTTACACTACAGGATTAAAGTCCAGTTAAACAGAACTGTCACGTTTCCATCAAGTTCAGAAATTTGTTGACCTTAAAAATTTTAGACACTTTGGTCTCATTCCTCTTTCTGCTCTGTAAACTGCTGAGGTTTTTAATGATTGCACCTGGTCTCACTAAGGCATGAAGTACTTCTGAGAAATGAAGGCTTTAATTACTGTGTCCTTCCAGGAACATGCAGGGTATAGCAAGGATGGAAGCTGAAGATGCTTTTCTGTCTTAGGAGAGTTTCAACATCTTTTAGGGTCATTTAGGGTGCTGTTTTCCCTATTCTTTTTAACTGTAGAATCATAGAGTTGTTTGAGTTGGAAGGGATCCTTAAAGGCCATCTAGTCCAACTCTCCTCCGCTGAAGAGGGGCACCTACAGCTTGATCAGGATGCTCAGAGCCCCATCCAGCCTGACCTTGAGTGTCTCCAGGGACGGGGTGTCTACCACAACTCTGGGCAAGCTGTTCCAGTGCCTCACCACCCTTCCTGCAAAAAAACTTCTTCCTTATCTAAATCTTCCTAATCTAAATCTCCCCTCTTCTAGTTTGAGAGGGCCACTACAATGATCAGAGGGCTGGAGCATCTCTCCTATGAAGAAAGGTTGAGATAAGTGCGTTTCTTTAGCTTGGAGAAGAGAAGGCTCCAGGGAGACCTCACTGTGGCCTTCCAGTACTTGAAGAAGCGTATCAACAGGAGGGGGATGACTACTTACATGGGTTGATAGTGATAGGACAAGGGGGAATGGTTTTAAACTAAGACAGGGGAGATTTAGGTTAGATATTAGGAGGAAGTTTTTCACTTGGGATGGTGATGCACTGGAACAGGTTGCTCAGAGGTGTTGTGGATGTCCCATCCCTGGAGGCATTCAAGGCAAGGTTGGATATGGTTCTGGACATGCCTGGTCTAGTGGTATGTGACCGTGCCCATGGCACGGGGGTTGAAACTAGATGATCTTTGAGGTCCTTTTCAACCCAGGCCGTTCTATGATTCTATGATTCATTTCCCCTTGTCCTGTCACAACAGACTCTGCTAAAGAGCCTGTCCCCTTCTTTCTTATAGTCCCCCTTTAGATACCAAAAGGCCACATCAGATCTCCCTGGAGCCATCCGTTCTTCAGGCTGAACAGCCCCAGTTCCCTCAGCCTGTCCTTGTAGGAGAGGCGTTCCATCCTTTGGATCATTTTTGAGGCCCTCTGAACACATTCTAATAGGTCCATGTCCCTCCTGTACAGAGGACTCCACATCTGGACACAGTAGTCCAGGTGAAGTTTCACCAGCACAGAGCAGAGGGGCAGGATCACCTCCCTCAACCTGCTGGCCATGCTTCTTTTGATGCAGCCCAGGATCTGTGGCTGTGATCATTGCTGCCCTGCCCAGAGCCACCTTCAGAACTAAGGATGTGTGAGTGAAAAAGCTTGATGCCTTTGAGTTTCTGGGGCTTGGTAACAGAGAAGATGTTTACCACACAGTGGCTGATATTTTACAGTCTGTATTGGGTTTTACTGGAGTGGAGTTAATTTCTTTTAGCAGCCCATATTGTGCTGCAGTGCAGATTTGTGACCAAAATGTGTTGATAACACACCAATGTTTTAGCTTGTACTTAACAGTGCTACTGCAGCAGCAAGAGCTTCTTTGTCTCTTGCTCTGTCCCCCAGCAAGTAGGTTTGGTGTGGGCAAGAGGTTGGGAGGGGTCACAGCTGGCACAGAAGGGATATCCCAGATTGTATACTATCGTGCAAGGAAACTACAGGGAGTTTTTCCATCGTAGCTGTTCCTCAGGAATTGGCTGGGGATCAATCTGATGGTGCGAGGTAGTGATTGACTTTGCATTGCTTGTTTTTTTTAATCAGTAATTTTTTTCTTCACTTACTGAACTGTCATTATCCTGACCCAAAAGTTTTTTTCTTTTACCCTTCTGGTTCTTTCCCCAGTCCCACCACAGGGAGTGAGTGAGCAACTGGGTGGGGGCCTAGCTGCTGACTGGGGTCAACCCACCAGACACAGAACTTTCCATCAGTTTCTGCCAGGAACATTGATTTCTTTGACTGTCTTTGAGCCTGCTGACATTTATTTAGTCACATACTTATTATTTCCAAATCCTATTTCTCTGGCATTTGAAATAATAAAAAGAGTATAATCCTACAATATGGGTGAACCGTGCAGTTGACCGTATATCTGAAGACTCATTCAGTTTGTCAAATGATTTAATAGGAATGTCATATTTCGTCATAATTCTAGAGACAAAACTGTAGATTCCAAATGACTTGATATTTTTAAACTTTAACTGTATAATCAATATTTTTTTTTAGAATATTTTGATGGTGAAATACTGAGGTATAGCTGGATGCTCTGCTTGGCCAGTATCATAATCTGAATTAATGATCTTCCATGCCTAAAATGATTGGATTTTTGCAGAACATGAGCAGAGGCACACCCAGTTGTCTACAGCCTCATGAGTACCTGTGTATATCATACAACTCTTTACTGTTAACATAGAAACTGGACTCAGAAGGCATTATTCATGTGAAAATTTGAGTTTAAGCCAAAAGAAATTTCCTAGTGAAGGATAATCTATAAACTGAAACATAACTAAGATTTGCATTAGAGCACTTGTTCAAGAAACCGCATAACAAAATAGGGCTTCTGAATTTGTAAAAGCCAAAAGAATTGCTTATTGATGTTAGTCCTCTTTTCTTCTCAGTAGAACCTGATATTCTATTTTTTCTTATTTTTATAGATTGAGAAGTTGATATAAATGTGACATGGGAAAACAGAAAGTCACAAAGGAATTATGTTAGACACTTGTATCTGTAGCCAGTCTCTCCTGATACATAGCCTTTTCCTGTGGCTGACAGTAGCAGACCAGGAGTTCATCCTTTCAAAACTCAGAAGAGCTGAACACTTGCCTGTACACCTAGTTGTTTAAAATTAAGCAACCAGCAATGGCTTCTGATCCCATGGAAACAGCTCTAAAAAAGAAAAAATAGAAAAAAAAAAAGCCCTTCTCCAATGAAAATGATTAGTTTAAAGCATTATGTCCCAGTTTTGGCAGTTTGACTGCAGTTTCCATGGGGATAAGAGTAGCGGAATCCTGAAGTGTTATCTTAACTCCTGCAAATGACACAGATGGAGGTTAAAAGATGTAAATTATATTGCAACAGCAGCTGTAAATGCATTAATTTTGGGAGACGGAGAAGGGAAAGACAACAAAATGTTTTTCTTCTTTCTCCATCTGCAATACCTCTCTGATGAAAGATGCAACTAATCACAATAAAATAAAATGATCTTTTGGGCCTTTTGTTCATAGTTCTGTGATGTAGTAATATTTACCACTTTGAGAACACGACGACCAGCAGTGTCAAATTCCTTGAGATTTTATTCTCATTTTAATAAAGTGGGCAGCTGAGTCAGAAAAAAGGTAAAGTCTCCAAAAGAGCAGGGATTGGGGATATGGCTGGAAATCAATGCTTTTTTTTTTTCTTTTTTTTTTTCTAGTATCTTGGCTGGGGACTGTCCAGCTCAAATAATAAAATGTTTTCCAAGATTCCCAGCTCAGGATCTGGGGGCACCAACACCCTGCCCACCTCAGGACTCCCCAGCTCTGCCCATGCCCAGGGCTCCACCTCAGCCCCAGTCCTGTCAGCCACTATCCCAGTGAGGCTGCAGCAGGGCCAGGCTCCAGATCCCCATAGCCCTGCCTGGCCATGGGATCCACTAAGCCAGGCCCATATCCTAGCTTGATCTTGGCTTGTCCCAATGGAGGTGCTCTTGGCTGGGGCTGCCCCAGTGCTGTGCTCCTGGCTGGGGTGGCAGGACATGGAACAGGTCCAAGGGACCCCTGTGGGGAGTTGCTTGCACGCACAGTGCCCGAAAGGTGAGCTCAAGGTTGGGTGGACATTTTGTACAAGAATTATCTTGGAGTTGGCTTCCAAAGCTTTTCAGCTCCAGCTGTCCTGGAATGGAAAGATACATTCTGTAGCTTCCAAAAGTGACCTCAAATTGAATGCAGTGCCGTCTTATCTGTCTGGCATCTCATCTCACCTGTCTTCAGTGTGGGGAAATGAACAGACTTGAACCCTGTGTTCTCTCTGTTTCAGCTGGCGGTTGAGACTGAAACTTGGAGTATTTGAACTACTTATTCTTTGATAGTGTGTGCGCTCTGTCAAACAGATACCTATAGGGATTTTTTTGAGATCAGGAGTTGAGGGGAGGAGGAGAGCATGCAATTCTTTATAGACTTCAGCTGAGGAAAGGTCTCCTCACTCTTTCTTTTTAATCTTTCTTTTTTTTTCAGCGTGCTAGTCAGTAATGTTGAGGACAGTGAATTTAGCTTTATTTAGCTTTCTCCCCACTGTGGTGGAGCATCTGGAAGGAGATTAAAGTCTTCTGAATATATTCATGATGTGAAAAAAATTACTATGTGTATTGCTCATGGATAAATTAAATTTTAAACAGGGTTATTTGGTTGTGATTTGTCAGAGCTTCATGACATCATTCCTCTGGTCTGGTGTGATGAACATCAAGGGGCTACTACATGCTTCATAATGCTCATAATTTATTATGAAGGATATAGGATGTGCTAAATAATAGAGTGGCTTTCATTTGATGCTGCAATTCTATATTGAATTATGCAGACACAATCTTTTTTTACCTACATGTATTTGTGACAAAACCACGATTCAATTATTACAGATTCCAGTTTCTCTTTTATAAAAAAGTATTTGTCATTTTTAATACCTTTCAGTATATCTTGTTTAGAGCTGCCTTTGTTACGCTACAAAGGTGAGAGTTGCTTCTCAAATCAGGATTAAATCAATCTTCAAACTTGTCCATCTGTATGTATCTGTCTCAAGTTGACAAGAATCTTCTCTTAATTTAGGTAATTATCTGACAATTTTTTGTCAGAGAGGTCGACAAATTTAAGATGTTTTTAAAAACTTGGTGACATATCTGAAGTTTTCAAATTTTCTGCCACTAATATCACCTCTGTCACTATGATCCACCTGAGGGAGGTGATAGCCACGCCACTTTCCACTGTCTATCAGCATTCCTGGTCAACTGGAGAGGTCCCAGAGGATTAGAGGCTTGCCAGTGTGACTCCCATCTACAAGGATCTGGGGAACTACAGGCCTGTCAGTCTGACCTCGGTGCCAGGTAAGGTTATGGAATAGATCATCTTGAGAGAGAACACATGGCATGTGTGGGACAATCAGGGCATCAGGCCCAGCCAGCATGGATTCATGAAAGGCAGGTTCTGCTTGACCAACCTGAACTTTTTCTATGATTGAGTTACCTGCCCAGTGGACAGTTGGACTAGATGATCTTAGAGGTCTTTTCCAACCTTGGTGATTCCATGATTTAAAAATGGATTCTGAGTGAGTTTGTTATGAGATAAAGAACAATTTTTGTTGTGCTTCCCAACCTGTTCACAAGGTGCTCAAGTGGTATAGGACAATGATAAGATTATCCCAGTTTCTGCGGCCTGAAAGGCTCCTGGTTGATGGCATGGAGCAAAGAACTGGGAACTTTCTTCTGTTCTGCTTTCCATTTTCAGGACAGATTTAATTATTACGTAGTCCTGTGCGGAGCTGATGGATTCAATGATCCCTATGGGTCCTTTCCAGCTCAGGATATTTTACTCTTTTTAAATTGTGTTGTGGACCTCCTTACAGTTACAGCTGAAATTAGTTTTAATTTCAGGCTGACTCCTAGCTTAAATAACATTCAGCACATCTCTGTAGTCTGCCTAAATCTATTTACATGAGGAAGAAATTCTTTCCGCTATCTTATTTGTATTGGAATAGACAACAATCATTTCATCAGTGGTAAGAAACTGAGAGAACATAAGCTTAGAGGTGGACTCTACATAACTTCTTAATCTGTCAGTCTTGGCATGAATGATTTGTTTGTATTCATTTTCAGACCTGCACCTGTAGTTTTACAACTTAATGAGAAGTCGGCTTTGTTAGAGTATTGCTGAACCAGGCTGTAGAAGTGCCATTTGCTAACGTTCAAAGGTGAATTTGTAATTTTCTGATTTTTTGATGGCTGTTTAAATAATAGCAGACCTTATTTTGATCAAGTAATTTTTGTAAATTGTTTAACTTTGCCTTCAATAAATGGCATAAACAATAACAGCAACAACAAAAAAGCTTGTTTTCACAGGAAATTCAGAAATTTCCAGGAATTTCAGAGAATCTGGGAAGAGGAGAGTCACAGGCAGAATGGCAGGGACTGTATTAGAAGGAAAAACATGGAGATCAACTGTGTTTGGAAGAACTACATAAAGAAAATGAAGCCATTAGTGTGTGTGTCACTGACAGCACAAAATTAAGTTTTTAGCTATTTACACTGCTGAAACAGGAGCTAATACAGTGACCAGAGTAGGAAGCTTTCTTCTAACAGGATATAAGATTTAAGATATGATGAAACTTGGAGAGTAATATTACTTAATTTACTGTTGCAATCAAGTGGTTTATATGAATGATGTAAGAAAAAGCAGCGGTGCATTTACTGATTTTGTTGCACTCAGCTTTGTTTCAAGTGATGTAACATTTTTTTTGACCAAAAAAAAAAATGAATTTTGGTCTTAGAAGCTATATTGATTTTTTTTTGTTGTTGCTTTGTTCTGCTTTTAGGCCTGTGCATGAGAGTCCACTGAGAGTCCAGCTGAGAAACTTCTGCATAAACTGCAGCCCTGTGGCAAATATTTGTCTTTATTGAGTCATGTGAAATGATCTCTCAAGTCACTCTGGATAGAATAAGTTGTCTTTTTAGGGACTGGATGTCAGTGGGATGCAATTAGTAGAGTCACTGGAGTGTCTATGATCTGTGAAAGGAATGCAGTAAGCTAAAAATTCCCAGTTAGAGGTAAGCTTTGCTCCTGATCACTATGCTCTGCATTTTCAGTGTGCTAAGCCTGTAGACTCTATACACCATGTATCTTTCCCACAGAAAATATGCAGGATAAATCTTTAAATGCTAAATGATTAAGCTTACAGGAAAATCTTGGTTAAACTCATTTTAAGGTAGACGAGTTAATCTAGAAATTTATCTCACTTTTTCCTTTTATTTTGGTGCTAAAATTTCATTTTGCTAAAATTAGTTTATAAAGTAATTTATGATATTTATTTCCCAAGTTACTGTATTGATGCAGGTATAGAAAAGGGTAATTTACTTTAAACACATTTTAAAAACTTACTGGATGTTAGTTTTGGTTAATCTCCTTCAGTGAAATTTCATGCTGAAGAGGTCACTTAATGCTTATTTTATGTTTCCGTCTTTAAAGACAGAGACGTACAGGAGATTAACAAAACAAGAGTTTATTCTTAAACTAGGGAATAAGAGGTTATCATGCCTGATTTTGTTTCAGCCCTTTCTGAATTTTAAAAGCTCAAATGAATGTATTTTCCATTTGTAGCTCTGTTTCTTGTCTCCTGGTCTTCAGCCTATGACTACTTATTTCTACCTGAAAATGGACATTTTCTGTAATTCTTAGACTTCTGTTTGTGTAAGACAGACTCCACGGACAAGTCTCATGAGTGGAAGCTCCCTGCAGATCTCCTGACTCATTCTTTGAATGTAAAGCTTTTATTTGCATTAGCAGATTCTTCCATATGATTACAAATTTAATAAGCTGAACGTTCCAACGTTTATAGGAAAGTAGACACCTATAGCATAAATTATCTATGTAGAAACTCGATTTCTGCATATGTGTGATTTTCTCCATTTCTTCTTCCCAAAAGATCTGAAGGATCTTCAGTTCTAGGCCTTGATTATTAAGGGCAAGAAGCAGTGCACCAAAAAACTTCATTGGTGTCTTCGTGTGATATCTCCTAACAGTTGGTACAACTCATCACTTCTGGAGCTAATGTATGAATAGCTAAGTGTGGCTTGATTCAGTAAAGTGTGTGTAAAGAGATTTCTAAATATAAATATAGTACTTCAGAGTCAGCTACTGTCAGTCAAATCAATTTAGATCTTAAAAGTGTATGAATCTATTTTTGATGTTGAAAAATGAGAGCAGTTAGTGAGATTTTAGCTACTATGTGATGCACTTCTAAGAAATGCTGTGGCTATTTATCTGTTCCTTAGTAGTCTGTGATAGAAGTTGATGTGACTGTCCCGATATCTGTATTTCTATATTTAATTTATGTACATACATCCATACACATAAGACATTTTTCTGGTCTAAAAAAGAAAGAGCTGTAGTGGAGAGTGCTATCTATTGCCATGTCCAAAGCTGGCAGGGGATTTTGAGCAGCTGACATTTGCCTTCACGTGTAGGAATTTCCTTCTTCAGCTATACAAAGCAGCTAAGAGACCTCCTATGCATTAGCATGTATTGTATGCCTTTTACTTTTGTCTTGTCTGTTTTAGTGCCACACCGAGCAGCCTGAGTTGGACTTCTGATTGCAATTGACGAACGCTGTGGTTTTTTTTTTTTGGATGACAATCTGGTAATTTTAATTAAATATGAAATGACCTCAATCTTATAATAATAAAAAAAAAACTCTATAGATATTTGGTATAAAAAAGAGAATGGAGAAGAAAGTCATAGAAGACAGAGCAGTGTATAACTGCTTTTCATTCCTGATGAATTTCTTCTTAAACATTGATTGTGCATTATATACTCTACCGTCGTATCAGGCTGCCATATAGGATGGGGTAAAAGTCAGAAGAAAGGTTATTTTATAGGTACTAAAATGAGTATACTGTCAATTGAAAAATGAAAAATAAGTTTTAGCATATTTATAGCATATAGGTTTTTGCCCTAGGGAAATGCCTCAGCATGATTTCATTGTAGTATAGATAAAGTTCCTTTATGATAGTTTCGATGTTTTCTGTGACATCTCTATTAACTGTAAAATCTTCGTTGCACTAGCAGTTTTTGATCTGTATGCTTCACCCACAAGACCATAGCCAATGAATTGGCCACAACATAGTTGCTTCAGCAAGCAGCCAGATGTCATCTAAAATCAAAACGTTTAGCTGTGAGTGGTGTTTGTTTGGTTTTTTTAAATCGAGAGAAGCTGCAGTCCTTCAGAGAGAATAATCTGAACTTCCCAGTCTCTCTGTGGACTAGATAGAGCTATTGACTGGAAGCATTCACTTGGTTAAACTGCTGTAGTTGAGAGATATATGTTCAAAACATACTTAAATATCTGGCATCCCGTAACAAGAATATAAAAACACATTCAGAAAGGTCTTAAGTGGCACCAAACTCAAGCATGTTTACTTTAGCATGAGCATTGTGTTCCTCTGTGGGCCTCGCATTAACAGAAGATGTATTTGATGTCAAAGGATTCCTTAAAGGAATAAGACAGGGGTTGCAAGTATCACAGTGGGGTAATAGAGAAAGCCCAACTGATACACAGTCTGGCAGCTCAAAAAACAATATTTCATGTTAAAAATTGAAAGTAAAATGATACATTACTCTGTGTATAATACAGAAAGGTTAAGGAGTATGGACTTTTCCATCCCTTTCTCAGCTAAGCATTTTTTTCAGTGTAACCTTGTGTTTTTCTGTGGTTCTTTGGCTTTCTTCCTACTGGGCCCTGCATTATCAATTGTTACATGATCCTTTCTCCAGATGGACAGGTCAACTTCTAACATCAAGTATGTTCAGCTCTGTCAGAATGGAAATGAGAAATATATTTAAGAATGTGAAACAAAGGAGATCTGTTTAAAGAGCTGATGGAGTCTATGCACACTTTTTTTTCCCCCTAAGTACTTCACATCTTCACATCAAAAAACATCTGCTGGTGGTGTCTCAGGGAACGTGCTTGGTTTCTCACTATCCTGTTCCGTCTGGTTAAACTACTGTGTTGTAACTGCGGCCTGTCCTTAAACTGGAGAAAAAACATGGCCAGGAGGCTTCCTGAGAGTTAGTGTCCGCAGACTTGGTATGAGTAATTTCTGAAGCATTCTCTGGAGATGACCATCTCTTTCCATTGCCTATAGTAGGAATTAGAGGATGATGATGCTTCTAACTTAGGCCCCAGATTAGGTGGACAGTCTTAGACAAACTGAATTGAAGCATGTACTGGGCTCTCAACACAGCTTCTCTGGTGTTTTTTTTTTCCTCATATTTTTCTATCATTTTTCCCCTCTTGGTCTTTCCTATGGCCCCTTCTGTCCTCTGGTGTTGTCTCACTCATTGTCTTTTCTCTTGCTAGTCTAGCCCAAGTAAGATTCCTTAAAAGGCCAGAAGTTTGTGTGAAGGTGTGGAGAAGATAGTGATGTTCAACCACTCATAATAATATGAACATATTGTGCTCCTGGCATGTGCTTTCTCTCCAGAGCTGAGAGCAGAAAATGGCAAAAGGTGCATGCCAAGGAGGGAATCCTCTATGTAAAATAGGTAGCTATTTCCTCACCAAAAAAATGAAAGTCCAAGAGATGTGTAACAAAATTTTGTAATCAAACATTGCGCCATAAGTGTCTGCCAGAACAAGACTCCAGGCTTGAAGTCACAGGGAGTGTTTCCATGTGGTGTGGCACCAACTGCAAATTTCAGTTTTTATTCCACTGCTGTGTAATGAAAAATGAAATCTGTTTCTTGCTAAGACAGCTTTGGAGGACAAGCATTTGATTTTTCTGGAACTTTATGACTGTTATTATTGCCCTGCGTAGATTCCCTCTGAGGAACTCACCTTTCTCTCTTCCCCACTGTGTCTGCAAACAATTCAGGCGAACATTCTTGATATATGTTCCTCTTTTCTGATGATTATACCTAAGTGTATTGTGGGGCATAGTAATTACAAGGTGCCACTGACTGAATGCAGTATTGTTTTAGACTCACCTTCAGCAGGATGCAAGGCATTTGAGGAGGTGACCCAGTCTTTGTATTTCCTTTCACTTTCCTGCTCTTTCTAGCTATCTTCATTGGAAAAGCGATAAGGTTTGGGGTACAGTACAAAACATAGAATGGTGTGGGTCAAGAGATTTCCTGGTAAGTGAGAATTTTGTTTTGTTTTTAGGAGAGAAAGAGCAAATTTACTTGAATTGCCCTGGCTCCAGGATGGAAATCACACACATTTCAGTTTAGGAGGAGCTTTCACAAGCATCAAACAGAAATAAAAGACACATTTTTTTTGGTAAATAGTCCAAAGAACTACAATTGCAAAATAGGGTTTTCTTTCTTAAAATGTATTCATGCTCATGCTGCAGATGCTGCTCTCTTGTCATTTCCTCACTTCACATGTAAAGTTGTAGAAATGTGGACTTGAAGCAGCTTCTACACAATTCATCATAAAAGAGAGCCTCAGTCAGTTTATCTC
>JANHGO010000462.1:0-40803 GCA_024606505.1 Aquila spilogaster
GTGATGGCAGGCACAGGCAGGTCCCAGCTGCCTGCCACCCGCATGGGCTCCGTGGGGCTGGCTGCCTTGGGGAACGCAGAAATAAAACCCCTCTGTGTGCCGTATGGATAGGTCAGATACCTGAAGCGGTCGTCATATGCGGTTAAATAAACGAGCTTGCCAGAGAAAGACGTTCAGTCTATTACTCTTTATTCTGCCGCGATCTGTTTCTCGCCCTCTCGGCGTTTTACACCTGAACTTGTGTTGCTATGTTTCCAAAGCTGCCTCACTTTATCTGGTCCTTATTTCCTTCTTTTTGTACACTCGGTGTCCTTGTGTGAGAGATTTTTGTTGCCAGCATTCTATAGGCATCACTTAATATCCACTGCAGTAGTACTGACGTGCTTAGCGCTTTTAAAAGTACCAATTTGAGCAGACAGGTTAGCTTTGGTCATCTCTGGACCGGTGAGTCCCATAATGCAGCATAGTGTTCTGGTGACTTACAAGCTTGGAGCTGTACGTAGTGCACCAGGCTTGCTTGCTCTTAGGTATGGTCTTTCAGCTCACATAGTTAATGCTCATAATCTGGGACATGTCATCCTGTAAGTGGTGCTGTGTCCTGACTGCACGCTTGACAGGACATGTCTGGTCAGCATGGCATTCCCGCCATGTCCTTAGGACTTGTGACTCCTTTAATTCCTGAAGTGCGTGCTTTGGCTTTCTGCTCCTGGATTTGATACAACTGGGGAGTCATCATCTGTGTTTAAACAGTGAATGATGAAGCCATAATGGCTTTTTATGTCTCTTAAAGAAGTACTCTGCTGCGCAGAATAATGCTCCGTGGTGTAAGTGGTGGTGACTTAGGAGAGAATCATAAGTAACTGCTGAAGTGAGCATTCATGTCTTTGTTTTGGTGAGGTGTTCTGTCAAATGAGGAGAAAGGATGATGATCCCCTTAAATTCAGGCACAAGTGGGACAGGAGGCTGAGAACGCTTTTAATTCGTACCAACTCTTACCGTTATTGTAGTCATATCTCTGTGGATTTACAAACACATTTGTAACTTGATCGCGTGGTGAGGACCTGGAGCGAAAGTAACTTGGAACTATCTATTTGGAATGTTTGGGAGGACAGGGCCTGAGCTTGTCGAAGTAACTGCAGCTGATGTCCACCATCTGGAATTCCTAGTGCCAGTCAGCTGCCCCTTGGCTGACTTCTCATGTAGCTGTGCTGTATGGTTCGTTTTGGGGAGGAGTGTCTCAGTAGCTGAACGAGATGTGATGATCAACTGACAAAAAGCCAACCAAGATAAGCTCACCCAGCTGAAAGTGCTTGGCTTTGGCTTTCTTTGCTTTCCTTGAGTGAAGGCTGGTTCTGGAGCTCATCCTCTGAAGAATCTGCTCCTGCATTGAGTGGTGGTTCTGATCAGCGCTCCTGTTTTCTGAGCAGAGCATGGGAGGTTACATTTGGAAAGGTGGTCACAGAATGGGTTCTCCTTGTCAGGTGCCTGTGGTGTTCAGTGTCAGACCCCTGCTTGGTTTTGAGGGTCAGAAGATTTGCTTCACCTCTCAGTGTTATGTGATCCTGTTGGGTTTCTTCATGCTTCTCCCATCTGGAGTATCTGTATATCATGAATATTTATATAATGATGTCTGCTCTTGAATGTCTCCTTAAACTTAGGGTACGTCTGTAGTTAGATCTAGTGTTGCTTTTTGTTGTAGCTGTTACTGCCTCCCACCTCTTCAGACCTCTGAGGTTTTACATTTTTGTGCTGTGCTTACATCGATGTTTGTACATCTTCCATGACACTGATGCTGCCACTGGAAGATGCTGTTGTGGCCACTTAGTTCCTAGTTGGCATAAGCATATAAATAAAAGAGAGTGGGGTACCAGTCTGAATTAAAACAGGCCCTTCTGCTCTTCCTTTTTTCTCTGGCTTGGTGAGATTGAGTTCTAGCAGCTGTGTTGTACTAACATTTATGCAGGCTTAAAGTCTGTATCTTAGCCACCCTCAGGCTTGCCAAATTCTGAATAGAAATCCACCAGAGTTAGCAAACGTAGTTACTGTAGCGACGTACTGAAGTAGCTTCGGAAGACCTGCCATGTTCAGCAAGGGCAAGAGCTTTACTCCCTGGTAGTAGGAGAATTGGAGACATTCTTTTCAAGCATGTGTGCGTTGAGTCATTGTGCTTTCGTTATGCAAAAATAATAAGCTTATCTCTCAGAGAGTATAACTATTTCAGTCTGTGTACCCAGTGATTTTCCTAGCAAGGGACTGCTTCATGCTTTTCCCATTGTGCACCAATGTATCCTGTGAGCCCTGGGCTGCCTGAATCTTTTGTCCTCATACTTTTCTTCCTCAGCATGCTTCAGAACAATCTCCCATGCTCAATAATGTCATACAACGTATAATTTCTTCACATTACAGTGCTTTGAGCATGTTATTCCTGCACAGGCATATTGACATGTATATTGATTTCAAATCCCTGGTATTGCAGTGCTTCCTGAAATCCATCAGAACTGTGTACAAATCACAGAATCATAAAATGGTTGGGTGTTGGAATGGAGCACTTGGGATCATCTAGTCCAAACCTGTGCTTCAAGCAGAGTCACCTGGAGCACATTACCCAGGATCGCAGCCGGGCACGTCACCCTCACAGCAAGGCATTTTTTTCTCAAATGTGCTGGGAATCATAGGAAGGTTTGTGGGACATATAGGATCACCTGTGTGTTAGAATTCCTATTTAAGGCATTGATAGTACCTTCTCTGCAAGGAATGGGCTCTTCAGTCTGGCAGGTTTGGCCACTGTAACTGGCAGGTTCCTTGTACCTCAAGCTCTGATGTTTAAACTTTATGGTTGAAAACTGATCGATAGGTAAACTACATTCATGCCAGACCAGGATATTTTTTTCTGACACCTTACTTGACAGAGCTTGATAATATATCTTCATGGGGATTTCTGAAGTGCCGTTTCATGTTTTTCTGTGTTTCTTCACAGGAACTGACAAGAGCTTTGGAAAAGTGTCCAGATGATGCCGAATATTATTGTCAGCGAGCTTATGCTCATATTCTTCTACAGAATTACACTGGTAACATCTTTGTGCAACACCAAGAATCCTCTTACAAGTGTATTATGACACCTTCTTTATAGAAGATGATAAATAAGTAACAACAGAAAGTGTTAGCTATAACTTAGTTTGCTGTTTCTGCAGTTAGGACATACTTGAAAGTTTTCTTCATCTTTGATTATTTTGTATCTGCAAACTTACAGTGAATCAGATACTCTGCAGTCCCAGTTTTCCATTTGAGTTTAGCACAGTACTACCTTGGAACATGGTTTTCAGTAGACTTCTTAGGCACATTTTAAGCTTTGTGTTGTAAGCTCTTGCGACCTTATGTGCTTGTTTTGGTAGATGCTGAGTCCAGTTGTGGTTGGAAGGTGGTCATCTGCTTCCCAGGTGTTATTTGGTTAACTGAATTAACTCAACTCAACCTTTAGCCCAGATTTCCTTTCAATAATCAAATGAAACAAGTAAGATGGTGATTCACAGTTCAGACATAAGTGGAGGATTTGACTGAATGTAAGTCATGCTTCGTCTTTTATGGAGCTCTGTAGCTGAGTGAAGACTTTATCTGTAGCATTGTCTGAATTAAATTCAGACAGTTTGATTTGTATGCAGGCTAAGAAAGCTAATCTAGTAGTGATTTTTTTCTTGCATTTCAGTGCTTTTCATAACATTATTATGATCTTCACCTGTAAACTGACTTTCAACAGATGCAGTTGCAGATGCAAAGAAGTCCCTAGAACTCAACCCCAGTAATGCTGTAGCACTTCTTAGGAAAGGGTATGTATCGTATGTTGTGCTTTGACAATGTTCTAATAATCTTTAGGACAGTAAGAGCGATAATCCAAATGCTATATGCATACTTTTTGCAAGATTGCGAATGGGTAAATTCCATACCATATTGCTTGTAACTCCTTTGTAATAAAGCTGTGGTTATAAGAGAAAATAGATCGTTTGGTGTGGTTTTATTTTTTTTGGAGGGTGGGGGGGTGATTGTGTTTTCATCCTAGCTATTTAAAAAACATTTCATAGGTGATTTAAATTCCAACACATGCATTTTTAAATGATATAGTGTATAAACTGAGGATGTTGTGATCTTCAGAATGCAGATTAGATTGAAAAGTAATTGCAGTTTCCTTGTGGTTTTTCTTTCTTTGTGTCAGGTTAGGAGAATACCATATCAAAAACTATGCATCTGCTCTAGAGTCTTTCAAAGAGGGACAGAAGTTGGACAGTAAGTATTAAAATTTATGTGCACAGCACTCCTTTACTAATAAGAAATTAATTTCTCTAATACGTTAGCTGAAAGTGGAGAACAAGTTTTTTTGTGTGTTTTTTTTTTTATTTTAAAGCTTAGGAGTTAGGTGCCTGACTTGAGATATCTGGAACAGGTCTGGCTTTTGAAAAGACTTGTGCAGTTGCTACATGAAGTGTAAAACTGCTTAAAAATGCATGTGGAATTCTTAGCCGACAGTGTATGATTTTCTTGCCTTACAAAAAGAGGGTGTTTCCCTGATTCCCAGTGGTCTTGCAAGTAAATAGTGGCAATGGTGTGACACTAAGTGTCACAGGAAAGTTTCTGAACAGAATTCTTTTACGTAGTTTGAATTTTTAGGTGTTAAACTACCTGATGGGCTGGCCTTCAGAAAGAGCATGCAGATTAGTGGGTATTCAAACTGACAGAGTGGATTTCAGCTATCAATGCATGACAGAAGCATGTGTATGATCTCTCGTTTTCCTTAAAGTGTTGGCAGTCGGAACTTCAGACATTTTATCTGGGGGAGAATTAGAGCTTTCTAATAATATGACTTTCTTCTAGAAGTAGGAAAGAAATAGTTGAACATGGAAAACTTTGGTAGAAGACCCAAGGAAGCATATAACAAAATGATTTCTAGATGGTTACAGTTCCTTTATCTTTCCTCCTATTCCCCAGATCAAAAAAAACCTCATTCAATTCCCTTTCTAAGCAGCGGAAGGAAATCTTAAAAGCATCTTGAAAGGTTACAGAGAGTAAAGTCCACTACTCTGATAAGCATTGTCATGGTCTAGGATCTTTCAGTTGTATTATGCATAACAACAGCTGAGACTGAAAGCTTTAGCAAAAATGTAATTACTTTGCCTCTCCCAAACAAGTGATCTGCTCCTCTGATCTAAAACTGGAGTTTGATGGGAGCATAAGCTAGTTAAGTTCTTCCTGCCAAGTGATTGTGCTCCCTCCCTCTCTTACGCTTGTTTAGCCTCTTTCTGTTTGCAGAAAACTACTCTCAAAAAACAAACAAACAAAAAAAAAACAGATAGAAAAAAACAAGTTGCCCACATTGGTGCATTGGAGTAGCCCTCTGAAGGGTCTGAGTGCTGAAGCCAGCAGACAGAAAGTGGCAGAGTAGTGTTGAGGCAATGGTGATGGTGATGGGAGGATGATGCGGTGGAACTGCAGGGCCAGAGTTGTCAGCTTAGGGTGCTCTGGAAGAGGAGCTGAAGTGAGAAGTGAGTAAGAATCAGCTTGGTTCTTCCAGTTTTGGTTGTTTGGATAGCTAGGTAGTTTCCACTTTGTTTTTGTTTTTTTTTAATCACTAGGAAGAAAGATATCTTTGCAGTCTAGCCAAGTTTTCTTTTGTCTCAAAACCAGTAAATCCTGAGCTGAGTTGAATCAGTAGTCACTTCAATCTTGTATTGGCAGCTGACAAGGCCAGAAATTCCCTGTATTTTTGCACTGTTGTCCTGCTCCAAGTAGCTGCTATTGATTTCAGCTTTTCATGTGTATGTTTCATGTTCATTTTGTCACTTTTCTTGTCAGTTGAAGTTGTTGAAAATATGTAATATACACAAAGCCTTCTCAGGTCAGGGCATCACTTTGTTTTCATTCTGTTCAACTTGCATCCTGCGTACAGGGTAGAGCAGTACAGTATTTTCTGATTGCTTCCTCATCTGAAGCTTGACTCAGATGTTCTTCATCATCAGAAAACGTTATGAGCTGTTGTGAGATGAGGGGATTCTTAGAGGCTTATTCTATAGTACAGATTTTTAGCTTCTGTGTTTTCCAACTTGCTGGCAAATTTATGCCAGTAACAGAATTTGCTTTTGAAGTTCTGTGAAGTGTTTGATGGGTCCCAGGTGAAAATAATTGTGAGCATAAGCATTTTGGCAAAACAATTAACTTTCAGTTAAATGTAGCAAGCGTAAAATGAACCAAGCACAACGGGAAAATTAGCCACATATCACTAAGCAGGTGATAAAGGGAGAAGATGTTAGCTGTTGCTGCCTGATAGAGAATTGCTGCAGTAGGGAATTCTCTGCTGTCAAGGCTTGTTTCTTTGCCACACAAGGGGGCAGAAGTACACCATTACACACTTCTGTTCCTTGTTGATGTAGGGTCTGCTTAATGCCTTTGGAATGCTGAGGAACGTGAGCTCGCTACCTGTACTCATTTCTGGTGGTGCCCTGGGCCTGTCAGTGCTGCACTGTTCACCTGCAGCAAGAGATTAATAGGACATGGTGTATTACTGTATGTACGGCATTTCTATATTTGATAAGGTTAGGAAGCGGGATTTCATTCAGCCATGAGACTAGATGCATGTGGAGTTTTGGAGTTCTCTAATTTGCCTCATGGTGAAAAAGCAATGTGATCTGCAGGTCTTGAGTATGTGATGGGGATTTAGGACAAATACGCATGAGAAATTTGCTTTTTGCTGTGACCACCTAATTAATTTAGTAAAGATGGAATGTGTTAACTTTTTAAGGAAAATGTCTTCACGTGTGCAAGTGAAGACTAAGGCTTTCCAAACTGAAAGTTATTCATAATGTTATTGGTAAGTTCTTTGAGAGAATAATTACTGAGAGGAAAAGAAGTTATTTTGTCAAATTGTGACATGCTGGGATGCAGGAAAAGAGGCAGATCTTTTAGGATGGTAGGGCAGAGAACTCTGGATCTTTCTGTTTGTGCTGTGTGGCAATCTTGTAGGCTGTAGTTAAAAAGAGAATGCTTCACTTGCTGCCAAGTGTAGATTTGACTCTGTTTCCCTTTGCAGTGGGTAGCAATTTCGGTATAAGGCACACCTTAAAATGTATGTACGCTGAAAGGGTTGAGGTGAATACCTCGCAAAACTGCAGTGGAGTCACATTTTTGTCTTTGTGTGCAAGTCTGCTGGAACATTGTGTGGGTTTTCTTTAAGCTTCTTCAAGCCCTCTGCAGGGAAGTTGGTTGCGTGAACTCCCTCAATGTGAATTCCAGCTATTGTAAAAAGATAAAAGTTCAGCTGTGCTTAGTAGTTGGTCAGTAATGTTGCAGCTTTTTTTTAACATTCCTGACTGTAGAGTTTTTCTGGGAATTTTGCTGAAATGATGCACACTCTGCTGCCTTTTTAGCTATTTTCCAGTACAATCATTTCTCTGGGGAGCTTCTTCCTAGAATTATTGTGATCTTACTAAACTCTTCTGTGGTTTTGATTTGTAAATTGAAATTGGCATCTGCTTATTTCTAGCATCCCTGAAACTGTAGATGTGCATGTAAAAGTATGTGTGAAACCACCAGGAGAAAATGCCTGGTGTCTGTGCACGTGGGTTGTCCACAGAACAGACAGTCTCTTTTGATGTTCTTCTAGAGAGGCAGCATGTGATTGTTTAGGAAAAGTGACTTTAAGCGTAATGGAGAAGTGTATAAAACAGTATTTCTTGCTCTTTAACAGTCATATAGAGGTCAACTGGGAATCGATAGCATAAATGGGTCAGGTGAGGGGGGGAAAAAAAAGTGTCTTCCAAATTAATTGGAAATTAATTAAGTACATCAGAGTTAAATAGAGGAGCTGTATAAAGTACTTAAAAATTAACTGAAATGACAGAGTTTACATGAAAGTACTTGGAAGTAATACTGTGATTTAATAAATTGGTGTGAGTTTGTGATGAATTTGTTCCAGCTGGGAGTTGAAAGGAGCTGTTTTTTATGCAATGCCTGTAGTACTTGAAGAGTTGTAATGCTAATGTGTTTGATCTCTTCTAGATGTAGATGATACCTTTACTATTTGGATTAAAAGATGTGAGGAAACACTAAACGGTAAGAGAAAACACATTTAGTTGATACAGGATTTGATGGGCCCTGTTATTTAAAGCTGTTTTATTTCTTTTTGAAGGGTTACAGTTTAGTTTGTACTTAAACCAAAATTTTTGTGTTTAAAAAGAAGTCTTATTTTCTTATGCCTTGTTTCTCTTTTCTATGTATCCTGAACTCTTATACTTTAGACTTAGAGGAGTATGTAGTTAAAGTTCAGACAACTAATTTTAACTGTGGAAGCATGTGTCAGCTTGCTTTCTAAATCCAACATCAGAATTATTCAAGACTTGAGAGTTTAAGTGGGAAAGAGCAATGAAAATGTGGTGGTTTTACTTTCATTTCATGCCGAGAGTGCCTTTGGGTACTGATTGCTGCTCTGGTGTCTTATCGTGGTAGTCAGTGAGTGCGCACACGGTTTCCTTTTGTATCTTTCTGCAGACTGACACCCCTGACAGTGAACTTACCTGCAGTGTTTAACTGCCTGCTGATTTTAACTGGCTGTAGCAGAAGAGCTGCCTCTTTTTTTCCTCTACCTGTTGTGACTTCTCCCCTCTTTTTGTTGCTTACTGGGGAATGGGGCAGTAGAAGGAATGCAAGTTTGTGTCTGTTTGTGTCTGTTGCCTAAAAACCAATTGCAGGAGAAGCAGTTTTTCAATGATTTTTATCTTTTTAGGAGTGTGCATTATAAGGAAACAGAGGGACTTTTTCTTTTGAAACACTTGATATGAAATATTTTAAGAGGAAACATTTAGAAGAGGAAATACTGAGCTACTGTTTACATTCAAGTGTTACAGTGTGTTTAAGGTCATACCAATGAATTTGTCTGCTAGGATTCCATATCATTCACCAGCTGCAGTTACCTAGCATGACATACAGATTTGATGAGAAATTTGTCCTATGTGTGGATGGTTGACCTAGTACAGACTTGCAGGAAGTTCCATTTCATATTTTTGACGTGATCTTGATTTCATTAAATGAAGGACTACACCGTTTTCTTATAAGGGAAAGAAAGCAATGCAAAGGTTGTTCCTTCTGTTAATTGAAGCATGTTTTGTATTAAAGTTTGTCTTTGCACAAGTTCTTTGTAGAAGTGGGTAGCCTGAAGAAAGATTGATTAAAACTAGAGGGTCATTCAGGCAACAGATGAAAACATGCCAGCTCTACCTTTCAACTTATGTACCGTTGAGACTGGGATAAATGCAGAATAGCTAGAGTAAGTGGAGAAAGCTAAAATAAAGGTCCTGTGAGTTGGCTTATTTCTGAAAGTGCATCTCTTTTTTTTTATCTTTTTGTCTCTTTTTTTTTTCCTGCAGGATCACAGACAGAAGTGGTAAGGTGTTTTCCTTAATATTGTTTTGAATCTTGTCTCAAACGTGTGTAGTGGCTTCTTGAAGCTTGAGCACTGGAAACTTAGGGATGGCATACAAGTCTGGAAATTACTGTGCTATTTTACTTTCTGAATTACTATTCAAGTGGGTTCTAACTTGCAGTCTGTGGCCTAACACAAAAAAAAATTAATCAGCTCATCTTGTCAATGCTAACTTGCTTGTGACTGCTAGAAGTAACTTACATGTGGGTTTTGCAGACTTCTTTTCAGCTGAAACTCATACAAGTGTATTTCCATTTTTTATTGGAAATCTTCAAAAAAAAAAAAGTCAAAATTGACTTTTTTTAAACAAAAAAAAATCTTTGTACTGTTTTTTATACCTTAGTAATAGGGTAGAGGAGGAAATTGTACAGAAAATAAGGTGGATGTATATAAAGACATATAATTTAAAAGGTTTTTGTGTTTAAAAACTGTGCCATACATTCTAAGAGCTATTTCAGGTTTCCTTTGTGACTCGGAGATCAGCAACACAGCTGCTGTGTGTATTTCAGGTGTACTTCTTGGAGAGGAAAGAAAGAAATAAAAGCTGATCTAAGTTGTTATCTATCAAACGTGTGGCCTGTGTATTGTAAGATACACTGTGTGTGTACATTGTCAGTCTGTAAATTGTAACTTTTAAAATCTGTCACAAGCATAGAGCGAAAGATTTCATCTTTCTTTTCTAAGTTAATGCACATACATAATAAAAGTGATCAGTATGGAAGTGATTTGTATCTTTGTTTTTACGTATGTCTAATACACTGATATATGTTCTTTTACACTGATGTATCTTTCTTTCCAACGCAATATGCTTCATCTAGAATACACAACAGCAACCTCTGTCATCCAAGATCAAGTAAGTTGACTTCAGCTTTGCTGTGAGAGCTAAAATAGTTGTCTTAACTGTTCTTTGCTGACTTGGGAATTGGAGATGCAAGATAATGACTGTAAAAAATTTGTAGACTGCCACTTCATGAAGTTTCTAGGTGAACTGTTTCTCAAACAATGTCATTGACTTTGTTCTCACTGGGAGGGTGGGGAATGGAGTATAGACATTCTAGCTTCTGTTTCTAATTTTCATTGTGAGCTTAATTTGGAGGCTTGCTCATAGTGCCTAGTGTAGATAATGTTTCTGAGATGTTTTTAAGGTCCTGAAGTAAAAACTGCTATTTATCAAAGGCAGACAATAATTTGAATTGTTTGAGGTGACCCTGTTTTCATAAATTTCTTGATTAAATATTTTTTCAGTTCTTTAAGTGCGTGTTAAATCTGTAACTGCTCTGTGGAAGGACGTTTCTCTCCTCCCTACTTTAAACTACATAGTATTATGTTCCAGCTTTTGTGCTGTGTGGGGAGTTGTGGGTTGTTTTTTTTAGCTTGTTTTTGTTTTTAAACATCTCCTTAGAGGCATTTTTTCTTCTTTTTTTTTAAAGGTATGACTGGTACCAAACAGAATCTCAAGTAATTGTGACTATAATGATCAAGAATGCACAGAAGGATGGTGTCAGAGTACAGTTCTCAGAGAAAGAGGTGATTTATGTTGATTATTGATAAGCATCCCTAGATTCCACAAGGTGTAGCTCTACCAAGTGATGTTCGCTTTTAATAAGAGAAAGAAGAAATGCTAGAAGTGGTCTTCCGTGTGAGCATTTTTACATACAGTTGTGCTGTAGATGTGTGTGTGCGGAATCAAGTGAACTGGGAGCTATTGCTACAGCGAGGTCCATAGGACTTGCGCGCAGTCTGCAGTGTGGCATATATGGCTTCAGAGGGAGCATCTGCTTTTCAGCTGCTTACCTGTTGGAGGAAGTGATCTGGAGTTGAAGTGTTTGATTGTATCTCTGTCCACGCATACTCCAGATGCATGGAAGGTACTCTCAAAGTAGTTATGAATAAGTAATTTTAGGATAACAGAGAAACAATGTTTTGGTGGGTTCATTTTGACTTTTTTTATATCTCTAAAACTGTCAGTTGTAGCAAAGTGTGTATTTCAAGGAAGTATGGTAATCTTTGTAATACCGTATGCAGTACAATGACATTTGTGTTTAATTAAGGGTAAATACTGAAGAGTTAGGTTCTTATTCTCAGCTAAGTTGATGCTTGGTGAGCTGTAGAAGTATTTGGTTGCTACTGTAGTCTTTAACGTGTGGCAAGCGCTCGCACAATTTTAACATAGCTTGCATGAATTAGAAGGAAAGTTGCAAATTGTTTTCATGTTCCATTATTAATATATTGATATTTCATTTGCTATAACTCTTTCCCTAAAGAATGCAGATCAAGCTGACAAGATAATAGGCTTTTTAAGTACTTGCTGGCTAAAAAATGAATAGAAGATTTCCATTCTGTAGTGTACTTTCAAACACCTTGTTGAATAATGCAGTAATGTAGTGGTGTTGTCTGAAATTCTGATGCCTGATGTTTTAAGTATCCTAGTAAAGGATCATTAATCACTTCGTCTTGATGTCAAATGACAGTTCTTTACTCCAAAATGGATAACTGCTCTCAAAGATGACCAGAGATGTGTTTTCAACTGTTAACAGATGAATGCATCGGTGAGGCTTCCATCAGGTGAAGACTACAACTTAAAGCTTGTTCTTCTTCATTCGATAGTGCCAGAGCAAAGTACATTTAAAGTGCTTTCAACAAAGGTAAGCTCTTAATGTAAATTATTTCTGTTCCTGATCTGTTGTCGTGTCTCATTGTGATGATTGTAATAGTCTGCTTTTCATATAGAACTGCTTTTTTGTTCAAGGTGCCTTTCGGTCAGTGGAAGGTGTTCAAAATGTATTAGAAATAGTGATATGATGGTGCTTGCTGAAATGCAAATCAGTTACGTTGAGGATGCTTTTAACAGTTACTGTTAAAAGATGACTGTGGCTCTTACCTGTACAGTTCAGGTATTTATAAAGTGGACTCCTTGTTACTAAACTGTTAGGAATCGATATTGCATTATGGAGCATTGTCGTCTTTTTGTGCCTAAGAAATAAATGCCAGAGTTTGAGAATTAGGGTGTTGAAGAAATTCTTGACCATTTCATGACCCTCTCGTGCTGGTAGAAGTTACACATAGTGTTCTTGGCTTTTCATGAGGCTGTATATATTCAACATTATTCCTGGAAACAGTGCTTGCTAGGCACTTGGAAGTTGATGATGAGACAGAGAAGGCTTTCATCTTAGTATTTTTTCTTCTGTAGTACAGGTATAGAAACATAAGAAACTGGCTGGTTTTGTATAGCATATATTACTGGTATACCACATAGGCATATGCATTGTCCACAGAGCCAAGTCTGAATCTCTGAAGCATGGAAGTATCAAAACCATTTATTCTTTCTATATCAACAGTGGTTCTACATAGATTTTTAAAGTTTCATTGCCTTCTCATGTTCTGTTTTAGCTATTCCTTTCTCAAAAAGGTACCTTTTATACCTTTGCATGCTCTCAGGGATGAGGAACTTAAAGGTGACAGGAAAGGATTTCCACAAAGCTGGTCTTGTTTCTCTGCTCATCGCACTAAGGAAGCTGAGCAGGCTGTGTGGTTGAATCACATGGGTTCTTATGCTGTGGAAAATGGTGAACGGGGAGCTCAAAGTGTGTGGGAAGTCTGCTACTCCATTATTATTTGTATAAACTGAAGTAGAATGGATACAGACCCTGTTCATATGATTAACTGTGCGGTTCTATTTGCCTTACGTTCCTATCTAGCTTCTGTTTCACTTTTCATGTACTTTGAAATTTGCCATTGCTTTTGTGAAGCATCAGGCATGCATCTCAGCACTGCTGGGAGCGAACATGATTTTGTCTTCCTGTGCTACCATCTCTAGCCTGGGCTAGTTGTTTTGGAGCTGAATAATGTCTAGTAGTCTGAAGTCTGGCGTAGACCAATATTCTTAAAGTGGTATAAAAGCTTTAGTTGTTCAAACAGTGTCTGGATTGTAAATATTCTGCATTTGTTTTCAAATATTGCTGTTCCTCTGTAATTTGGAGAGAGTACTTTTGAGGCAGAACAGGTTAAAAGCAAATGCAGGAGGTGTTCTAACAAGTGAAGTCAGCACTTCAGGATGTACTTCCTCCCACGGAAGAGGATAGTATAAGGTCATCTGTGAAAAGTATAGTGAGGGAATAGAGGTTTGAGTGATGCATCAGATAGTTCTGGTTCTGACCAGCAGATGGAGCCTGAAGAAAAATCTTTAAAAGCAGATCCGCATTAAGGATATTTAAGCATGCCTGGTTTTCTTTAAAGGCTTAAAATATCTTACTTTGACAAACATTAAACGCTTTAAGGGAACAATGCAGCATCAGTGTTTGTCTGAATACTGGAAATGCAGATTTTGTTGCAACAGTTTTGTGTATCTACTTTGTTCTCATGAGCAATATGGTAAATACATAGCTATTACTTTGAATAATACAAACATTTTACTACACCTGATGCTTTGCTAGTTAATATTTTTCCTCTAAGTTGTTAATATGCTGGACATGTCAAACCCATGGTGCAGATATATCGAAGGCTGCTGATTTGCAAGATCTTGCATATTTAAATCCTCCTGCATCTCTAATATATCTGAAGCTGTCATGGTTTTCCATTTTAAAGTGATGAATGAGTTACAAGAGTACAACAGAGGCTGGGAGACTGACCTGTGAGACATCAGGGTCTGTGGAATTTAGAGAACTTTGGACAAACCTCTGAACAGCTAGGATAAAAGAGATTGCTGGATGTGAAAAGTTATCAATGACTTAGGTGGATATTTAAAGACTCTTGGACATGCTTCCTTCTTCCAAGTGAGCTCAGTGCAATAGAATCTCTTGCAGCCACCTTGATTGTATGCACATTCCTTCCTTTGTAGTGTGGAGTACAAGACCGAGCTGAGCAGCTTGGCTGTGATGAAGGGATTGCTTCAGACAGGCTCCGGTCTGGTCCTGTGGACTGAGGCCTTGTTAGCAGTGGGAGCAGGTTAGGCATGTTTCTGGACCATGTCTTCTAGTTTCCTTTCACCTCAGAGGAGTTCTGGTCACATGCTCCTAGCTGATTTTCCAGTGTGAATCTAGATGGTAAAGGAATATGAAGGGAAACGCGCTTCAAAAGCATGTTCTCAGTTGGACTGAAGATGGGAATCTTCCATCTTTTGTAGTTCCGTGGGAGTTCCTGTCCTCTCTCTTCTCTTTCCTACTCCAAACAAAAGCCTGTCACCAAACTAAAATAAAATCCCACCCAGAGTCTTGGTAATAGTCTCCAGTCTGGGCCAAGAGAGGAAAGAATCCCCCAGAGTGTATGCTGGCACATGTGTATCACAGCTAAATGTGACTGAAGAGACTCAGAGGAATGGTATTAGAAGGCTGTATTTGGGAGGACTCTCATGTCTTTATGGCAGTTATAGACTTAGTGAAGTCTCTTCATCTTGCTGCATGCTTGAAGTCTAGCCGATGAGTAGAGAGGGACAAGATTATTTTTAGAGCTGCTGATAACATGCCCGAGACATGGATACTGAAGTCAGAAGGTTAAGCACAGATAGTGATTAGGATGCTGCTGGAAGAAATCATTCTCGTGTTTACAGCCCCTTTCAGCAGCGACTTCTTTGCACTCCTGCAGCTGCTGGGAGCCACTGAGTCCAGTGGGATCCTACTGAGATGGTTCTGTGACTTGCAGTGGTCACTGTTTTCACCTTTTCAATGAGCTTAACCTCGGCAGAGCTTTCTCATAGTAGTTTTATGATCTATTTTATATCAGGAGGAGTCTTGTGCACTTGGAATAGACTGTGGCTCCCTCCTGCCTCTCCCAGCATGGATTTCTGCAGGACATAGATTGCAGGGTTGCTCTACAAGTGCCTTGCTCTATGGTTTGTCTGTAACCGTAGCATATGAGATACCAGTTAAATCAAGTAATTAGAAGCTTCTGAGGAAGTTGTGCTTTCATGGGATAGAAGCAGAAGTTTTCCTGTAGTTTAATAATTTCAGATAAGGATGCCTGGATGTGTTCACAGTGCTTTATTTTGTATTGCTGCTTTGAATGTGAGCCACATTGCAGCTAGCATATTCAAAGTCTTCACTGGGCAGCGAACAATCTGGTTGTTCCAGCTCTGCAAGGAAACAGGAATGTACAGTCAGGTTTAGCAGTGGGTGGACTTATAGACTTTGAATTTCACTTAACCTTTTAGAACTAATAAATGTGATGGATAGAATTTGAAACAATAGAACTGGCAGATGATAAAGCAGTCCTGCATGTTTTGGTAGCTGAGGCAAGCTGGAGATGGATCTCTCAACACTGCTTAAAATTCAGTATCACTTGGCAAATGCAAAATGATACAGACAGAAGCTCAGGAGGAGAAAATGGCTTTAGTTTTATTTGCAGAATTACATATTCTAAAGTAACTGCAGGCAGCAGACAGAACTTAAAGACTCTGAGACTGGTTCTTTCAGAGGAGTTCAACAGTGATACAGTATTGTTGGTTAACTTCCAGTCTCTCAGAGGTGTCTGACTGCTTAGAGGAACATTACCATGGTAATCAGATAGAGCAAAAAGTTACCACATCTGCAAAAAAAAAAAGCACTGTATGAATTAGAGATTTGTCTCCAGTCTTTGTATCTAATAAGATTTTGTAAAAAACACGTAGGTAGGATTTTTGTCTGTTTTGGTAGCTGTCCTCAGTTGTGTTCAGGTGTTGGATGAGGTGGGGGAGAACTGTGCCATATTGAAAACTGCATGCTGTGTTCAGCAGCTAACATGGTACACTAGTGGAGCTGCTTGGCTTTTTAACTTACTTCCAGCAGAGGGAGCCAAAATGTAAAGGTTGGACCGAGTTTGCACTTCAGAAGTAGGCTGTGTGCAACTATCCTCATGTTCCCTTCATAAATGGAAAACAACATAAAAACTGAAAATGATGGACTAAATATATTGAAAGTGATGTTAGCTGATTTATCGCCGTCCAGCAAACACGGCAGGAAAGTACAAATGCACAAATAGCGCAGGGGAGGGTGCTTTTACAGTATGTGCTTTTAGCATGTGTCCCTGCACTCCTGAAGGGAACTGTTGCTGTCTGCTCTTCACCTTTGTCTTGCATCTGCAAGTGGTCTCAGCACAATTTCTGTACGTCTTCACTGTTTTAGTGTTTTGGGCTTTCTGCAAACAGTGGCCTGCAGCAGTTTAGAGACTGAAAAAAGGTAAAAAGGAGGTAAAAAGCAGTTTCTTGACCCCAAAACTTTCCTTTAATTACCCACCAGAGGTCTGCTGCAAACACAAGAGGTGTTAGAAACCCTCAGCATTTTTCATAGTTGACATTTGCTACTTAATAGAGAGGTCTGAGGTAGGAGCATGCTCTCAGCAGCTTCGTGCCAAGAATACGGTAGTGTGCATCTGTGGAGTTTTTCTTTTTCTCAAACCAGAATTTTGCAGTGCAAACCCTGAAATACCCCAGACAGCTTTACTGGAAAAGCACGCTGCCTCTTGTTAAATGTAAAGGAAAAGGCAAAGATGAAACTGTTTCAGATTACCCTCCAAGAGTGTGCCTCTTTATCCAGAGGCAAACATACACCATTAGATAAACAGAGGGTACAGATTTATTTTAACTGCAGTTGGTTCTTGCAGCCATATCCTTAGAAGAGACTTTAGTATTTTGGTTATTTGTATCCAGTTGTTGGCAGTGGCTTGAAGGCGGGCTTGCCTGTCCTCTTGTCCTTGTTCTCACTGTGAAGCTTTCATGCACATTTGTATCTCCCCTATACTTTGAGTGTTTTCTGTAAGTTGTAGACTTATTGTTAAGGTAGGAGTGGGATGCTCTTCTGGAATTTCTTGCATCTCTTTGGCAGGTTTAGATGGAACAATTTCCTGGCTAGACCATAAAGAAACCTTCAGGATAATTTGCTTGATATTTGATTGGTTCAAAATAAGTTCCTTTTTGTTTTGTTCCATGTGAATACAGATGGGTGTGAGGTAGATCTAAACTTCTTAATACCAAGGAATATATTTTAAACAAGCGTATAAGTCAATGTCTGTGCTTCATATGAGTGTATAAAGAGAAATTTTGTGTAAGAGATTTTCATTGTCTTGAGAGAAGGTAGATGTAGGAACAACAGTAATGTGAATGGTTATGTACAAGGAATGTGGCAAAGAGCTTTAGGCTACGGAAGTGATTTGTACAGCTACGTATTTCTGTACAAATCCAAAATTCTAATGAGTTGTTGCTATATGTCAGTAAGGTGGAAACTTTGATCGCTATACACTCAGTTATCCATAGTATGTAGCTGGCAAAGGAATGGTGCATGCCAAATCCCTTCTGTTGTTGAGATGCCTTTTCTACAGAACAAATTCATTAATTCTCAATGGCTTGTCATTACACTGGGGAGTTATTTTAGTTTCAGAATACTTATTCTGAATTCCAAGAAATTTGGTTTATCAGCAATTTGTACAAAGTCTTTGAATAACTTAGGTACTAAACCTGTATGCGCATAAGATTTTTAGATACGGGTTTGAATGGGTCATACTTTTTTAGAAGATGGTGATTATTTTGTTCTTGCCTTAAATTTAGGTAACAAAATACATTATATGATTGTGGAATGACAACTCTCAACATTTAAATCTTGCATCTAGGGCAAAACAATCAGTAGATCGGTAATAGTCATCTGGAGTTAATAACTAAGGAGTTGATTGGAGTAACTAACTCCAGTAACTAAAGAGTTGATTGGAATCCCTAATTTCTTATTTTCATGTGTTAAATATAGCAAAACAGCAGAATTTAAAAGGGTATTTTTCATACCTTTTAAAACTAATGGCAGAGCTAGAGCAGCAGCTCAGACAGGCTTGATTTGCTTCATCTGTCTGATCAGAGCTCGGCACAAATTTTCCAAGCAAACTTTCCCTTAGCATGAATTGTAGAGTAGAAAATGCATTGGAAATCAGAATAAATTTCTCATAACTTGTCAGTGCATACCAGAATTTTCTTTTTAAAAATAATTTTGGTCATTCTTACATTTCTATTCTGAACTGGTGAGTTCTATCCTAGAAGATAGACTAGTAAATGCAAGCAAAACCCAGCTCCCTAGAAGTTTGGGTGTTTGTAGCAGTAAACTTCTACCTGCAAACTTAATGTTGACTAGTTAGTGCTGAATAAGGAGATAAATTCTTTCTTAAAATTAGATGAAATGCTGTTTTATTCCACTCCTCTTGAAGTGCTGTTTTTTCTACCCTGTTACTACCAATGAAATACTCTAAGGTGGCTTCTGAGGTCTTCCCTGGCACCTTTTCTCATGCCTAGTGCTTGTGTTTGGCTACAAACAAATTTCTCTTGATCTCTGTTGGTTATTTAAAAAATCCATTACTTTTATAAGTAGAAGCTCTTATCCTTTCACTGCTGATGTGATCTCTTCTAGGGGGACGCAATCTGTCTCCTTGGTTTGACACTCAATTTCAATTGCATGAATTACTCTGTCAAATTTCCATGTTCTTTTTTTCTCCTTTTTCCACTATGAGACCCAAATCCAGGGAACCTCAAACAGGAAAATATAACCAAAAATGAATGATGACTGCATTTGAACTTTTCAGAAATCTGAGATATTGTCCTCTTTTGGGTTTCCCAGTGCAGGAAGGATGCCATTGTAGTAGTAGAGGGCTATCATGGTGATCAGGTAGCTGCAAGCCATGAGCTGCAAGGAGAGCCTGTTCAACCTTAAGAAGAAAAAGCTGAGGGGAGGAAATCTTCATTCCTGCATGCAGCTACCTAAAGGGACAGTGTAAAGAAGGTGGAGCCAGACTTCTTCCAGAGCTATGTGGTTATAAGAGCGAGAGTCAGTGGGCACTGATGGGTGTAAAGCATTGTTCTTTTTGTGTTGTCCTTCCCTTTGTATTTCTGGCGAATGCAGCTTCAGAGTTTCTTTGTTTTATTACATTCAGTGACTGACAGCTTCAGTAAGGAGTAACTATGAAAATGGGATATGGGCTCAGTGTAACTGTGCATTGTATCATTAATGTGTAGTAAACTTGAATTTGTAGAATAACCAGGACCTGTGTATAACTTAAGCTTCAAGTGCCTAAAGGTTTTGAACTTTTTTTTTAATTTTATTTTGTTACAGAAGGTTTTTAAAGTAGCATTTGATTAAGTGGTTAACAACCAGAGCCAGCTTCTTAAACCAGCATGCAAAGCGTTGAATTTACGGTGAATTTTTCCTGTCTTATTCTAAAGCTGGCATGAGGCGCACAGGCATATGTTTAATGAAATATAAATGTTAAATCAAAGGAGCTGGCAAAACACTGAGATGTATTTCTCTTGCCTGGGTACTGAATTTTTTCAAGGGAGAGAAAAGAACTAACAGTACTTAAGTGTGGCATAAATGATGTTACTTGTCTACGTGATAGCTATCAGTATCTGCTTGAAAATGTTCATTAAAATGCATTTATTGCCATTTGTGCGCGTAATTGGGACTCACAAAGTTGTTTCTCCTTAGATTGAGTAAAGCTCTCAAGTTGCGGAAATATGCATCTTCACAAGCAGAATTTTATAGCTTTATTTTTGGAAGACCTGGTTGTATAATGGTATACAGCTAATGATTTCTCTAGTTTTGCTCCTGCCTGCCACTTTCCCTAATGGGTGAGTTGAATTGAAGTGGATGGAGTAGACGAGATAAAGGCTTAATCATGTCATAAATGCGTTCTGTCTCAGTTTTTCAGCTGAATGTACTTGTTGTTTGGCAGTGTTGAAATGGTTTAGATTTAAGGAATCTGCATCTTACACTGGGAATTAGTTTGTAGCATTTCGTCTTCCTTGGGGATGTTTGCCATATAGTAACCGGCTCAGGGCCACTTTTGGAGAGGAAAGTGTACTGAATAGCAGATAAAAAAGGAGAGAGGGATTATTGGAACAGCAAAAGTATAAAGATTTTTCTTAAATGTGTGGGCAGAGCGCTCTGAATAGCCGAAGGGATCTTTGAGGAGGGTTGTACTCTGCAAAGAAGACTATTTAGAAGTTGAGGTTGAGTATTTTGCTGCATTAGAAATTGTCTTTGGTACAGATGATGTAGCCAGTGTTTGAGATACTGACAGATAGATGTTGGTGGAAGCCTGAAGCATAAGAGGAGATAGCAGAGGGGGAAACAGGCAGAAGGAAAATGGAAGTGGCGTAGGTGTGAGCAGTTTCAGTATTGAGAATGTTCTGGGTGTTGTTGTTGTTACAGGCTGTTCAGTGGATGTGCACTAGTAGTCATATATATATGTATATGCAGAGTATAAAAATCTTGACGTTAAGGCCTCCTCGGCATAAATATGCAACTGAGTTGATAATGGACTGTGCAACTTGAGAAGGGTTGTGTAGGAAGTGGAGGATAGACAGGTGGTTTTAAATTAAGACTCAGTGTTTCACTTCTAACCAATTAGCGCCTTTGTAAGTGGCTAATTAACTTAAATGTTTGATTCATAAGAACCCAATCCAATAAAAAAAAGAAAAACAACCTGCTAGTTCTGGCATGGAACTACATATCTTATATGTAGGTTTATAAAAATATTTTAGGTTCCTTGTGCTAATTGTAGAGAATTACATTTGTGAGTGTAGTGTTCAGAAATGAGCTTCATGGTTGTAATTGACAAAGTGTTTTTAGAAGAGTTCAGTGAAGGAAGCTTTGCTGACTCCTTTAGATCTAATGAAGAGTAATCGTTGGCACAGTTTGAATACTGCTTCTGCACGGTTACAACAGGAATCTGTGTTCATACCGTTTACAGTATTAGACACTGGAATGCAGGATTTCTTCAGGTACAGCAGGTTGATCAAGTAGAATGATATAGTACATTTATTTCTATCTGATTATTTTGGTTCTGTGACTGATTTCACTGTTTTTAAAGACTGATACCGTGATGCTTAATTTGTAAGGTTGCTGAAAACATTTGAAAATCAGACACTGGGAGTGAGGAAGTCAGATCTGTGTAGTTGTTGGACTTTTATAAAAACAAAACAACAAAACTGAAGCTCCATCCTGTTTTTAAGGGCGTTCATTTTGTGCTTCATGCCTTCTTGTTGTTCTCGGTGCAAGTTAGTGGTAGAAAATGCATACTTAAACTTGTCAAGGGAAGTGGTAGTTTCCCCAAGAAAAAAAAGGGAGCAACGGTAATTAAATGTTCTGTTCCTTAAAATGCAGTATGATTGCAAATATAACAGTTTGGAAATTAAAAAAGCTCTTTGTTTTTATAAGGCATCTTGGGCTGTTACTTATCAGTGACTGATTTGAAGAATGGATGAAGTAAAGTTCACATTTCAGATCTATGCGATGCTGTGCGAAGAGCGTGCTGCTGGCATCTCCAGGGTTAGCTTTTACAGAGGTGTCTTTGTTCTTGGGTCTGCAGGGATCTCCAGGTTATAGCGGCTTTAGGAAGAGCTAAGAGTTCCCCTATGCTAAGCTATGCAGAAATAAGGAACTGCTGAGGTTTAGCAGGCACAGATTTAAGTCGATTGATAACATCACAGGAACTTTTGACATTTTCTGAAGTGAATTTGCCATCTAGAAGTGACACTATACAGTCCTTATTTTGCAGTTTGCTTTGCAACTGTTATCTTATGACCAAAGGTTAAGGTTAATTGTGGAAGAGCTATTTCCATGTAGTTGTCTAAAGGGATTGTGTGTAGTTGTGAATAGAGGCATGACATACTTCACTTAATTTTGCTTCTCCTATGATAATTACAACCATATCCACTTTTAATTACCAGCTCTGTCAATGAGCGTAGTCAGTTTTCTCTTGTAGCAGTGCGTTCAGTGAACCAGATGAATGCAGCTTCTGCATTTCTCTAATGGAAGGATCAGCATAGTTCTCAGGTGTTTCTCTGGTTTGTATAGTGTACAACAAATACAGTATTTTATTTTTTCTGGTAGATAAAAATTAAGTCTAGCACTTGGATTTTTCAGTCTTTCAGAAGCTCTGTTTAATTACTAGAGCTGACTGACAATAAATGGATGCTTAAATGTACTTTGGTCCCAGGCAGTGTAGAGACATTGTGATCTATCATTACGTCTGGGATGCCTTAATTTACAAGAAGAATCAAGCGAATAGTAAGCATAAGGAAGTAGTACTAAACAAAAGGGTGACACTCTCATGTGAACGCTTAGCTCTTGTATCAGAGCTTAGTTGACAAGTCACTTGAAGTCCCACAACTTCATCTGGTAAAGTAGGCATATTTACAATGCAGGTTTCATAATAGAGACTGATACTAAACCAAATGTGATTATTTTCTTACTGTTACAAAATCCAACTAATTTGAACCTATTTGTCTGATCTGTTTGCCATCTGGATGAATTTGTTCTTCGCTTTGTGTTTTGTAGGTTGAAATAAAAATGAAGAAACCAGAAGCTGTAAGATGGGAGAAGCTGGAGGGACACGGAGATTCTCTTAAGTTAAAGCAATTTATACCAGGTTTGTTGTCTGAATTTAGTACTGAAAGTTTTATTTTTGTTAAGGTATTTTCAGAATTAACAACTGGTGTGTTAAAAGTTTTTAATAAAATTTGTCTTGTATTTACAATGAAAAGCCTTACAGTCTTGTTTTTACTGGAAGAAAATGGCAGAAATAGCCTGCAGGGCATTGCTAAAATTAATCTACTAAATTTAGTCATAACTTCTGTTAGTTAACCTGATGAATTGTTGGGGATGTGTGCTTGTCATTAATTCCTCTAGGCTTTTATCTGGTCAAATGTTTATTTCAGTCACTGTTCTGAAGTTCCTTGCGTTGTTGTGTTTATATTATTACTTAAATAATTAGTACTATTTACCAAAGTATTCTGCCTCTCTTGAAAAGTAACTCTTTTACAGTGTTTCAGAACTAATTAATAGCCCGTCTTAGAGCAAGTTTGCATTTCCTGATTTACTAATTTCAGATATTTTTATGATTTAGCTTAAATTTCTCTTTGTCTGTAGGCTGTTTTTTTCCTTTCTGTCAGTCCGTATCTCCTGTGTCATTGTAATGTCAGTTATTTGTGTTACTGTTGTCCAGCTTTACAATATTTGGTAGCTATATGAGGTTTACCTGAAAGTAATCCTTTGCAGCTGCTCAGTGTAGTGTCCAGCTCTTTTTTTCCCTTTGTTTTTATTGCAATGTTTATGTCAGCGAGGAGGAATCTGTTTGCTTTTTCACATTCAACTTCCACTATGTCAGGTTTGCTAGATACCTACATGTCTGTTCTGCAAACTGCAGCTTTAAAAGTCTGTAGAAAATGGTTATCTAACTAACACTTGCATTTTTCAGACACCCAGCACTTATATCCATCATCCTCTCACTATACAAGGAACTGGGACAAACTGGTAGTTGAAATCAAAGAAGAAGAAAAGAATGAAAAGCTAGAAGGAGATGCTGCTTTAAATAAACTTTTCCAGCAGATTTATTCAGATGGTACAGATGAAGTGAAACGTGCCATGAACAAATCGTTTGTAAGTCTTCACTCTTTCTCTAAAGAAATGTGTAACTTTTATGCACTGTCACATTTTACTAAGCTTTGCATACATCAGAAGGCTTCTATTCGTCAAGACCCTGGGCCTGTAATAAATGACACTGGTTCAGTGGGAGGTGTTGGTGTAACAGGTCTCAACGGAAAATTGTGCTTTGTTGTTGATTTCTTTGTTTCAGTTAGTATTAGCAGAGGGTATATAGTTTTTGGTTCCTAGAGAGCTTTAGTTGCTGCCCGGGATGAAAGCATCAAATTTTTTTTAGTTCTTTATATGTACAGTTTGCAAGAATGTGAGTGACCCTCTAAAAGCTTCCTGTTAATTGACTTCTCATGATGTCCAATACTGATAACAGGTATTTAAAGGCTGAAGATCATGGACTGATGATTCCTGTGTGTAAATTGCTTCTACATGAAGTTTAAATTCTTCAGGTTTCTTCAGAATTTGCTATCTGTTGTGACTTTTATATTACTAGAATTCCTGTAGCAAACTAAACAAATGTTTTCTCATGTTGCAGATGGAGTCTGGAGGCACAGTTCTGAGCACCAACTGGTCAGATGTTGGTAAACGGAAGGTAGAAGTAAATCCTCCTGATGATATGGAATGGAAGAAATACTAATCCCATTTTTAATCTTTTACCATCTGTGTTGCCATAGTCATGTACTGGCCACTGTATATGAACATAGCATTCTTGGATTCAAAGCACTGAAATTTTCCCTTGGAAACAGGAATTGTCTTTACATTTTGCGTGCTTTAGAAATTTCTTCATCTGCAGATGTTAAAGATGTATCCAAGAGTGAAATCCTGTTTTCATCACCTCTGTCAAGTTTTTGGAAATTGAGTCAAATGCAATCTGAATTTTCTACCACCTTTATCAGCTCTGCTCTTTGGGGATGGGATGATCTCTAATGGGCTGTTAAGGATCATTGCCTTACGCCTGATATTTCTGTTCAATAAGTTATTAGATCCTGGCAATTTCGGGTAAAAATACTTCACAACAACAATGTTAAAATTGTTTGCTCTTTAACTCTGCTAAATAAAACTGTAAATACAACTTTATACAGAAGCTTCTTTATTTCATTTTTTGTAATCTTGGTTTTTCATGGAGGGAAATTACTTAGTGCATATAGCTAAGAAAGTAAATACACTACTTAAAAAAATAGCTTGTGTAGAACCAAGCTCTTGATTTTGTAAGAACGAAATTGTTCTTGTTGGTGCAGATAAAAATTAAAAAACAATAAATCCACTTAGGGTTCCTTTCATCTCGGTGATAGATTGGACTGCAGACCAATGTGATGCAAGTCAGCTGGAAATTTGTACATGCTGGAAATTGCTCACACTTTAGAGAGGAGTGCATGCTTCTGTTAGCGTGCAGCAATGCGTTGTTTCCATCAGTGCAGCATTTTCATCATGGTCAAGTTCTGAGTAATAGTATTTCCAAACAAGAGAGCTAAGAAACTTAAATACTTTCTCTGTCTTTACCTCTTGGATACAGGTCTGCAATGGCCTGTGTACTTGGAGATGCTCAAAAGCCTCTTGCATAGCTGTATTTAGGTGTCCCTGGTTGAGCAGGGGTAGGACCAGGTGACCTCCAGAGGTCCTTTTCAGCCTCAGTTGTGCTGTGGTTCTATGAAAGCTGGGGATATGGGTTACAAAGTTGAGATAATGATGCCTGCTCTGCATCCTGTTATTGGGAGTTCAGAAACACTTGAATATTCTGGTATTCCAGGAGTGGATGTCCCTTGCAAATATTGGCAGCCACCTGAAAGCCGCCTCTTTCCTTGCTCTAATCATTGATGCTGGTTTAAATTCATGGCTATTTTTCCTTGCATCCCTGATTACGTAGGCTTTTCTGGATTGCTACTCTATTTCTTTCTTATATCTGTTCTTTTACTACTGTGAGAATTGGATAAGCCTGTTAAAGTAAAAAAAAATATATGTTAGAACAGTTGTTTTAATAGGATGAGTTAAGTCTACAGCTGTTACAGTAATAAATGGATGTGAAAGCTAATCTAAAACTATCTGAGGCAGTAAGAGGGAGAAAGTGATGGAGGGAGATGGATTGAATTTGGGAAGGCTTTTGTGCGTCCCTTATCCTTGTGACTCTTACTGGGTGATGTCCACTTCTTGCTCGAGTTCCTCAAAGGGCACGTATGTGGCATGTTTAGTGAAGATTTTTTTTTTAACTTCACAGGGAAAATTCTTCCCTTTAGGGAGTTCTGAGCAACTAGTTGCCCAGTATTGAGAGCATTTGCTACTTGTATGGCAGCTTGACTTGATTTGGAACAGGGGCTTGAACTCGTTTCTCCTAGATGAGTGCCTTGCTTTTGAGTTATGCTATGGAATACACCTCTTCCATTACTCCTTAATGTAGAAGTAAGACAAATGTCTGAGCTTTACTTTGTCGTGAAATCGAGTTCTTGTCTTCTGGCCAGCCTTGCTTTATAAATGTCATTCAGAGCACTTAACAGTGCTTAGTGAGGACTTGCTATGGGAAAAACCTAGATAAAAATCTCTTAAGTAAAAAGGAAGAAGTAATTTGAAGATGTTTTCTGCCAAACAAGTTGCTTTTACTTACTGTAGAGAATGCAGTAGTGGCTCCTCTGTCTACTTTCTCTTGCTGAAAGTCCATGGGAATATTTTGTCAGATAAGCACAATATATTCTTGTATTAAGTGGGTACTGTTTCACTGCTTTGGGATTCAGTTCACTTAGCTTAAGGCGTAAAGTAAAATATAACGCATTGCTACTTATGTACTCTTGAGGCATGTGTAATGCAAATATAATGCTTTAGCTTCAGGCTAAAACTTGTAGCAATCAAGTGGTAGACCTCCTTGTCCATCTCAATCCTGTGAGCAAAGCTTGCAGGTCTAAATGTAATACCAGCATATTTCTGTGCACAGGCAATGTGCATGTGTTCCACTTTTCAAATGTAGTAGAACTAGTAATGGCAGCTTTCTCTGCATTATTGGGGGGTGTTTTTTTTCTTGGGTGGAGGGAGATTGGGTTAAAGCAGTAAGTAGAACTTCCTTGTAAAGTTGGGAGTGAGGTGCTTCATGGGCTTTGTAGACAGCTTGTGTTTTGTTCTTGACAAAGCACAGAAATGCATAAAAGGATTCCAGAAGCTGTAAGTGGAGGGAAAAGTGCTGGGAAGCTTGCAGCTAGCTTGAGCGGAGCTGATGAAGGGTACCAGTGTCAAAGAGAAGTTCCTTTGGCACCAGAGACAATGAGGAAGTTGTTGCAGCACTGGCAATCAACTGGCTGTCTTGGTTTTCCTTTTCAGTCCTATTTTACTTGTGAAAAATGTCAGAAGCCTGAACAAGCCTTTTGGTCTTCTGTAGATAGGCTTTTCAGAACACAAGGGGAATCTGACCTCAGAGCACTGCTTTGTAACCCTGTTGCAAATAAGGGAACAGGACTGCAGAAGGTAACAGTAGTCTTGCAATTCAGTGCCACAGGTGGGATTACTCTGTGCTGCTGTTTTGGGGGTTATGGAAGATGCCTGACTGTTGTAGCTTAAGGCAGTCTTTCTCATGCGTGGTATGTGTGCGGTGCTTGTAAAAGATCAGCTGAGCCTCTCAGAAGTGGGAGATGAATCAATTTAAATTTTGCCCTTTCTGAGCAGAGATTCGGTTCACCCTGATGTGCAAACCCATTATTTGCCAACTGTAGTTTTATGCCTACGCATTGATAAAATTCTGCCCTGAAAATGAGAATTCCTTTGAATTTATTTTTGCTGCAACAGGGACGTATTGTTGTGAGAGACAGATCCTTTCCAATTCCAGACTCTTCTCTTACTTTCTCTATGCAGATACAGGTGGAGGATGACTCCCATATGAAAAAATGAATGGGGGAAGAGACTGGTTCATTTCTTCTCATCAGTGGGCATAAAGTATGCTATAGATGGAGAAAAGAGGAGACTTCTGCCATCACATCTCTTCAGTCTTTTTGTTGTTGTTTGAACTGTATTTTTGTGGTGCCAAGGGGAAACTCATCTTCACACAGTGGTAGTAAATGCTGTATGGTAGTCTAAGCCTCCACTGTTGGGCACGCTGCTGCATCTCTTTATGCTGTTGGATTTTTGGTCTTATTGCCACTGCTGTGCTGCCTCAAAACTTATTTAAGCATGTCATTAATTTTTAAGAATAAGATTTTTTTTCAACCTTTCTGTAGCAAGAGACCTTTGCTTCTTGAATGTGTTATATATAGGCAAATACTAATTTGCTTACTTGAAGCATGAGCTGGGGAGGGAGTTTTGTTGCGTATCTGTCGAAGGGTTAAATGTCGATGGGTTAAATCTGTGGTCTGTGTTTAATATTTGTGCGATATTGTATTTCTGACAACTTCACTAGTCACAAACTGTGTTAGTAGTGTATCTGCTTTTCTTACAGTCACTGGAGCTTTCTTGGCTACCTGCAGAGGAGAGTAAGATATATGTGACAGTGTTCGAAGCACGCGTGAAAGATGCATTTTTGCTTTTTACGTGTTTTGTCTGCTTACAGAAAACTGATACGAGCCTTTTGTTTAGGAAGTTAATTTTAAGATTGAACAGACATGGAGATAACGTGTATTTTTTTGTCAGTCTGCTGAAAGTCTTTTTCTTTCACTGGCAGAAGCAGGTAATGAGTTGCTTCAGGATGACCCAACATGTAAAAGATAGCATCAGTCTATTTCATATATTCTGTGTATGAAATATATATATATAAAAGCACATTTATATATGCACATGTATATATATTATATATACGTATGTATGAAAGCACGTTTCCTTCTCTTTCCCTTAAGTATGTTTTCACTTACTAATTGCCTTGCTTTCCTCTCCAGACAGTTCTTGAATGTGTACTTGAAGGTACCGCTGCACTTGCTGATTAAAAAGAAAACTCCGCAGAAAGCAATTGCCATTTTTGATGTATTTGTTTAATCAGCAGTAACAAAAAAAAAAAGAAAGAAAAAATGATTTTTCTAAGCATATGAATGCCATACTTCTAAAACAACATAACCATCAAGGTCATTTTCTTTTAAAAGAGCAAAAACCTCAAATTTTAACAGGCCTTGAAATCCCACTCTAAGAAGTTTCCAGTTTAAATATTTCAAAGCGTTTGTTCTTGAGATTAAGGGAAGGTGAAGCTTGTATATATAACAATAATAGAACAAAATACTGAATTCTATTCTCATCTTCTCTCATTTAACACTTTGCTTTTTAGATACGCTGTTTAGCATTCTGCATGAGGTTGTCTTTATTTTCTTTAAGCCGTGATTATGTCAAATTAATTCCTCTTCTCTGTGTGATGCAGTGTTAATAACATTACTAGGCTTGCAACATCTCGGGAGCTGTTTAGTCACAAAAATGAATGCTTCAGAAAGTGAGCTTTAATAAATTGGACCTTTTTGTTTATAATGCCTGTATAGATGGCTCCATGAACTCGGGGGTAGAGTTTAAGATGTCACATGGATGAAGGCAGTATAATACTTCTATTTTTGTTCAAAGACTAGGAATCCTAAGTCGTACTCATCTTGCGTGAGTATTTCAGCTCAGTACCTTCCATAGAGATTTAATACGTAATAGGATCAATCCCTCTAATTACAGAGTATGCCTGAACATCAAGGGTGAAGTTAAAATCTTTTTTTTCCTCTCATTTACCGGTAAGCAATTTCTCTTGTAGGGAACATAGGTTAGCTCCAGCAAAGCTCACGGAGCTGGCGTGAACGACCGCTATCCATATGGAATAAGGAGGGCTTGTAATGTTGTGTCAGAAGTGTCTAGTTCAAGGATTTATAAATAACAGTGGCTCTTGCAGATTCAGAAGGGTCTTGGGACTCTTTGGCCTGCAGTTGGGTGTAAATACTTTTGCTGTAGTAGCTGGATGGTGGATAGTTGTTAGACACTGCGGTGGTATCATGGATACAAGATTCTTGATGCCGGGTCAGCTTTGATCTTGGGATGTGCGAAGGGTTTTGATTCTGCAGCCACACAAATTCCATCCCACAGCCCTTCCTCCTGCTGTTTGTTTCTGATTAAACACGATGTGAGCTTTCCCATGTCCCCTGGAGCAGCTTTGTGGGAAAGGTATGCTGTAATTGGTTTATAACCATTCATAATGACCTGGCAGCCCTGTACGAATAGCAATGGGGAGCGACTTAACTTGTGATTTATTTAGGTAAGCTACGTGGATGAAAGGTACTCCCAAGTGTACAAGTTTAGCTGGTTGCCTAATTGGACATAAATTTTCACGTCTAGCTCTGAGAGAGGGTTTTGTTACGGAGGTCTGAATTTGGATTTATGAGTAGGCTTCTAGACTGCTAAACCAGTTTGTGAGCAAAGTTAGTGTTGTCTGTTTTGGGACATCTTAGTTTTGAATTCAGTAACTGCTAGCATACCCTTTGTCATTGATAAAGCTAATGGCACCTTAATTTAAGAGTTTATTTACACGTAGAATACCTGACCTTGCTTTTAGCGCAGTAACACGCGTTTGGATTTAAAAGCCAGGGTTGGCGATGCTGCTTTGGTCGTAGTCTCTCATCAGTTTGGCCTTGTCTGACTCCTGCTCGCTTCCTCCAGGAGCCCAAAGCTTTCTCACACAACGCCCATGATGCGAGCCACCCACCAGCTGCAGGGCATGATGATGCGGCAGGCGGTGCGGCAGCCCTGGTAGTTGTATGGCCACGGGTAGTAGCCCAGCAGAGGCTCGCAGATTCTCTGGCACTGCGTGTAACTTCGCCTGCACTCGATGCAGCACACGCCTAGGTGATCCAGCATGGGGTCAAAAGCCATCCCTTCACCTTCCAGTTGCTGAAATGCAAAACGTTAGCGTTAGCAACTCTGAAACCTTGGCCTTGTACTGCACAGCACTCCCACTAACTGACCGGTGGGTTTTGCTTTTGCCCTTTTGCTGTGTTTGGTAGAGATGTAGAATTGGTGCAGTCACCCGTGTGAAAATGGGATGAAAAAACAGGGAGCTCTAACAGAGTTCATTATTATTCTTGAGTCTTTGCAAAAGATCCAGCAGCAGTAAAACCCCCAAGGTATCGATGATAGTGATGGAAAAGACTGGATGGAAGGTAGTCATATGGGTCTTTTATGCAGATGACCACATCTGAAGCTTATGCTGCGCTTTCAAAGCTCTTTATATTTTAATGTTTTTTAATTCAGAAAACTTCTGCCCTGTCTTTCATTTAGCTTTTTTTTCCCCAGTGCCATGCTGAGTTGCTTTGTGGACAGTGGGATTTCTGCCTGCTCTGTACCTGACAGTATGCAGTTGCATGGAACACAGCGTGTATGAAATATTTAAAAGCAGGCTCTTGCTTTTGCCTTCTCCCTTCAGAATCATTTTCCTATTTTTTTTTTTTTTTTGGGGGGGGGAAAAGACACCAAAGAAACTGACTATTCTAATTTTGAAGCTAAATTGTTCTATTTTCAACAACAATCAGAAAAGCAGCAGCGAGCAGCAGATGCTGGCATCTAAGTTGGCACTGAGTGTTTTTCACTCAGAAACCAGCAGCACACTGCAGCAGTGGGGCACAGAGGATGCATTCTCCTCTCCAGGCCTGTGCATGGTGCTGGGGGCAGCTTGGTTGAGCTCAGGCCTTTGGAGTCTCCTTCCCCAATCTGATAGCAAGGGAGGGATGTTGGTTCCCTTGGGTTTAGATGCCAGCGGTGTGAGCTTCTACATGAGAGCCTGTTGTCCAGACTCCCTTTATGCAGTGGGTGAGGAGAAATAGTTGTAAGCATGATTCCTTCCATCCTGGGGGAAATAACTACAACGTAATTAACGGCCCTTTGGAATTAAGCAAATCTGCCTCTAAGGAAAGCTTGGCTTCAGGCACCCATGGGGTAACTGCTAATGAAGGTGAGTCCTGCCCTGCGGGATGGAGGAAGTGTGGGGATCTGGAAGCTGTGGCTCTGGCATGTATCCTTCTGGCTGGGAGAATGGAGCTGCAGCAACTGCTCTGCTGCTGCTTCCAGAGAAAAAGGGAACTGGGGCCTCACGGACTTCACATTCGTGGATGCACAGAGAAGCTGAATTCCACAGCCATTGCTATTCTACTGACCTCATGAGAGTCAGTTTAGATCCACTCTATTTGGAATGATTAATTTGAGTTTAATTAAGGGATGTCAACTCGGCAGAATGCTGTCACAGCATAATGATCTCCTGCTGTTGCATAAATGTCAAGTCAAAGCTGGGACTTATTTCCAAAGCAGGAGGCATTTATCTTGTAACAGTGTTGTATTAAAGTGACTTACTCCTGCTGCACCAAATGGTGGGTGTAAATTCTCTGGCACTGGTGCACTAGACTAGAAGCTGCCTACTGTACAGCTCCTACATGCTGCCTCATCTTGGAGAGCAGCAACACGTGTCCCAGTGGTCACCTTTCACATGCTACTGCTGCCTCTGAGCAGGTTCTCCTCCATGAGCTGCTTGCCAGAGAGCCTGTCCTCCTGATAGAGAGCAGGCTGAGGGTGCACATCTCCTTTTAGGAGGAAACTGCGCTATGAGGGTGGTGAGGCACTGGCACAGGCTGCCCAGAGAAGCTGCGGATGTCCCATCCCTAGAGGCGCTTAAGGCCAGGTTGGATGGGGCCCTGGGCAGCCTGAGCTGCTGGGTGGCACTGTGCACAGCATGGGCTTGGTGCTGGATGGGCTTTAAGGTCCCTTCCAACCCAAAGCACACCATGGTTCCATGTTTTGGCTTAACCCCTAATATCTTTGAAACCAGACATAAACTACCACTTTCTTCTTCTGCAGGGGTCTGATGCTGGTTTGTATTTGAGAGCACGGTGGAGGTCCTAGCTACTAGATTCATGCTTTGCCACTAAATGTTGGGGTACAGCTACCTGATCAAGACCAGCTTCTGGTTTATCATCCTCTAGTACTACTTGATGGGGCCTGAGAGCCCTTCAAAAGCAACTTTTCCTCAGCTTCTCTTAATCTTGCCACCTCAAGCACTTCCTCTTGCTGAGGCTTAGTTAAAACTAGGGCTGAGGGAGGGAGGGAGGAGAAGATGGGGAGAAGACCTTTTTGAACTTAGATGTAGACATGTTTCACTAGTCTGTACTTCCCGGAGAAAAACTGAATGAGCCCAGTGTGTGGGTTTAAATAAATAAAACCAACCGTGTCAGTGGTATGACGTGTCCACCTCAGTCTTGTGCTCTGTGGTGCAAATACTCACGTTGTATGGGTTGTCTGGGTTAAGTGTTTGATCGCTTTCTTGCTGCATTGGCCTGGTTTCATTAGACTGGGGGCCAAGCTCTCGAGTCAGCTGGGTGGGGGTGGACCTGGTGTTCACTTCTTCAGCAGCAGCTGCTGTGTCTTCTGCATTGAAGTTTGACCCAGACTGGCGTTTATTTCTCTTCATTTCTCTCCTTTCTCTTTGTTTATCTGAAGGAATAATCATATTTTGAATGTGTCCTTGTATTTATCCACAGATCCAGATTTCAGTGATGTGTTTAATAAAAGCTGGGAGAAAACCAGGGGGGAAGACCAGACAGCAGAATGGAAAACTCAGTAAGCATCCCAATGGGAGCTCGTTGCTTTCCTGTGCGTTATAAGCAACCAATGTCATTCCAAAAAGGGGGAGTGGGGGTGAGGCTTTTTCTGCCTCTTGCTTCCCTTGAAGCTAAGCTCTAGGGCCTCACAAACTTCACCTCCACTCTGCCAAAATCCTCTGGAGAAGCGGAGCGGGAAACATAGCAGGGCACGATCTCACACTGGGAGTTTGCTGGTCCCCAGCCCTTGGCCAGGTGCCTGAGCAGTTTGGTTCTAATACTTTTGAAACAGAAGAAGCGTTACCTTTGGGATATGTAGGTCGAAGCCAGAAAATCGGAAGATCCCCACAAAGCTCTAAAATTTTGGGGCTTAGGAAACCGTTGTGCTTGATGGGTTCGTCTGCAGCCACCCAGATAAGAGAGTTTTCGTCAAACCTAACAGGCATGATTTCATCTTCCTGCAAATAGAAGAGCGCAAATCCTTTGCTAGTTCAGCGAGCGGTCTCGTGCCTGCCCGCTGCTAACTCTTGGGCATCAAACTGTGTAATCATCAGCTGCAACTAATGCTGCGCAGCCTTTATTTCATGAATGTGAGCTGATTGTAGTGAGCCAACCTGTGAGCGGTGGCTGCCACCGCTGAAATGAGCGGCAAAGCTGCTGCCGGGTTTTGCTGGGGTTGTGGCTTCACCCCTCTCTCTTTTAGGATACTTTTGCCCTGTGTATGAGAGATCTTTCAGGCCCAAGCGCCAGGATTTCAGTAGTAAAACCTGTGAGCATCCACCAGCTTTGAGGGATGAGCAGTGGAATAGGCCAGCCAAAAACGAGACCCCGTTCTTCTGTCATGCCTGCTCTCATTTGATGTTCTTCTAAGCTATGGCTCTGTTTACAATAGATGTTATTAAATATATATATATATATTGTTTGCAAGTTTTGCAGAGAATTACAGTACGAGAACTGGTGCAGCTTCCAGTTTTAAGTCAGCGTGATGGCTCTGATTAAAGGTCTTGTTCTGCAAAAGCAATTCAATTGACCAAAAGCTTGAAGTGCGAGCTGAAGGAGCCTGCCTTTTTGAAGTGTACCCTGCAGGTCCTTGGTTTGTATCTTCAAAGTAGCGAAGGCAAATGCCAGTGATTGATTCTTTAAAGTCGTTAGTTCAAAGTATTATTTTACATAAAATGTGTAAGTATTTCATAGCAATGGTGAAATATTAAAAGAAAACCAACTTGTGGATCATGAAACCAGTGTGATTTCAAAGTTGAAATTCTAAATTGCTTCCATAAAAGTCATCAGAACTCGTTACATAACTGACTAGATCCATTTATTCTGTCAAGTTGTTGTTCCTTTAATGTGTTTATTGATTTCTTTGTAGGTCTCGAGTCATTGAAGTTCGCTATCCAATCTGTCCAGGGAGAGCGGCTCTTTATTATTTTTTTCCCCTCCCCCTTAGGTTTCCATCAGCATCAGAAATAAGCGAATCCGGTTTTCTGAAATAAAAACATCCTTTGTTTCTGTTTTGAAATCACCCTGACTTGTGAGCGGGCAGACTTCGGGGATCTACGCGAGTTTATTTTCATCAGCCGTTTGTATAGGCGACCTTGGTTATGTGTGCTGTAAGAAAACGCCGTAAGTACTCAGAAGTACGTGCTCATCAGAGGGAGAACTTCCTCTAAGTAGGAAAATAAATACTGCTTTGCCACACCAGTCGTTCATCTAACCGGAAAAGTCAAGCAACAGGGGGGAGGTTAGTGTTCCAGCAATAGCACGAAGTACTCTGCTTGGTTTGCCTTCAGTGCGTTCAATTTACTGTAGCACTGGTGGAGGGATGTGATGTGCCTTTGGGAAGCAGGGGAGGCACTAGGTCGGCTGTAGTCAGGTGGAAGCTGGATTAGCTGGGACTGCCTTTGGATCATGGAATCATTAAGGTTGGAAAAGACCACTGAGATCATCTAGTCCAACCATCAGCCCATCCCCGCCATGCCTACCCACCATGTCCTTTGGATTACAAAAAATAAAAGGCAAATTTGTGTGCCTGGCTATCGATATAGGACATTGCGACTTTTCAACTGTTGCAATGAACTCAGCATTTATCAATCCATATTAGAACCACTGTCATAGCAAAGCCTGCGCTGTGCTTCCAGCAGTGCTCTTTGCCCTGTCTGTGCTCTCCTGTGGGGTCCAAGCTATGGACCCCTTGCACGTGCTCCAGTTATGGTGTGGGAAACCTGGGCCTGAAACAACAGGCTTTATACGAATGAGATGAGTGGTTTTCATTGTAGCTGGGTGAGTACTGCAGCTTTTATGATGTGGGTTCTGTGAAATTTAGTCAACACAGTGTTCTAAAATGAAGACTGATGCAGGCTAAGTAGGTAAATTCTTAATGTTTTACTGTTATTTCTTTGTAGTTAGCTGAATTCTTGCAATAACATTCAATATTTCCCAAGCCTTGATTGGTGGAGTTGCTCTAGCGCTGGTAAGCAGTCCCTAGGGCTCTATCCCTGTTGCTGTTTGCGTTGCTTTCTCTATGCTTCCCTATCACAGCCTCTTATCTGGCCTTTTCTCATACCCCCAAGGCCCCCTCCTCATCCCCCCCCATATCAGAAGGAGTAGCCCTTACCAGGTCAGAGGAGAGGCTGGCCTTGGTCATGGCATCCACCTCGGGCACGCGAGCTTTGGGCTGGGCCTTGATGTAACACTTTTCTCCTCCAGCAAATCGGATGCCGGTGATGCCCTGCAGGAATAGGACAGACATTTGGGTGCAGTGCTCCATGTCCCCCTGCCCCATAAACCCTTCATGCTGCACCAGCCAACATTGTCACTGAGCTTCTAGTCTGAACGTTGAGTCTTTACGTCAACATTCGTTCAACCATGTATTTATCAATACCTAGTGCTGTTTGGGGTGCCCTGGTGCTCTGCCTCGCCTCCAGCTGTGTGCTTCCTTATGGCACCTGCTTGCAGGCCTTCTGCAATTGGACAGACTCTCATCAGCCTCAGAAGCAGCAAGTGAGGATGGCCGTGCAGGGATGGATGCACAAAGGAGAAGGACCTTGGGACGCATGGAGCATGTTGGGAGCAGCTCAGCATTGCTGAATTATAGGATCATGAAGATTGGAAAAGACGACTAAGGTCACCTAGTCCAACCATCGACCCATCACCACTGTGCCCACTGAGCCATGTCCCTCAGCACCACATCTACCCTTAAATCCAAGTCTTTGCTGAGCATACAGTCACCTGAGCTGTGCCAATCAATCCAAGGATGCTAATGTAAACACTTGGCCTTTGGAAATGCCTTTCTTTCTCCTTTACATCCATTCTCAGCTCAAAACCCAACCGGCAACATCCCTTTGCTCCCACTGAGCCTGGCCCTTGGGATGGTGATCAGGTACAGCCTTGGTAGCTAGCAGCCACATTTGGGGAGCTGATCTGACCCAGCTCTTAGGTCAGCCAGCAGCATGCCTGGCGGTGATGTGACTTCAGCATCTCTCTGTTGACCTGGAGCCTTTGTGCAGATGTGGAGTAGTGAAGAAGAACGATGAGAGCTTGCTGCGGGTGCCCTTATTCAGCTGCTATTCATGTTGCTATGGTGATGTTTGCTAGAGATTGGTAAAGGCTGAATTCCAGCTGTTGGGCAAGCTGGGTCCCAGGTCTCCTGGCCTGGATTTGCTTGTATTTGTAGAGAAGCCATGGAGCTGGATTTCCTCTGCTTTCTAGAATAGGGAGCAGTCCTCCTGGCACCTGCTGGTGTCAAGGTGCTGCTTTGACTTAGAGAGGACTTTGAAGTTAAGTATTTTGCACCTGAGAACATTAATTACAGCACCTTGGTCCCTTAAAAAATTTCTGCAGCATTGCACAGACGAACCTTTCATAGAAACACAGAGTGGCTTGGTTTGGAAGGGACCTTAAAGACAATACAGTTTCAACCCCCTGCTGTAGGCAGGGACGTCACCCATTAAAACAGGCTGCCCAGGACCTCACCCATTCTGGCCTTTCTTAGCTTGGGTATGGTGCAGCTCCATGAGCAGCTAACCTGGTTGCTATGCTGAGATTTGGCACCTGTGAGCCCAGGCTGGGTGCTGAGCCACCGTTCCCAAGCAGCTCAGGTTGTGACAGTGAGGTGTAGGCAGTGGAGAGAGGGGTGTGAGGGATCCATTGGCAGTACTTACAATCTGAAAATCGTGAACTTCAACAGCCTCTTCACTCCCACTTCCTGTTTTGAATGTCTCTAAGTTGTTTCCAGCATCTATTTCCATCGATCCGTCTTGCACTTTTCCATTAATGCTCATGGTGTAGTGAACATTGTACACCTGGAATAGATAACAGAGCAGTAACGCGCTAATGCTGTGCGTTGTCTTCTTCCTGAACCAGGTGGTGGGTCAAACTGATGGTCAAGTCCCTACTCACAGAACCACAGCACGGCTGCAGCTGGCAGGACCTCTGGGTCCCTTTGCTCCAGTCTCTGCCCCGGCAGGGACACCCAGAGCAGGGTGCCCAGGGCCACGTCCAGGCGGCTCTGGGAGATCCCCAAAGAGGAGACCACACACCTATGGGCAACTGTCCCACTGCTCCATCACTGCACAGCACCAATATGAGATGAGTCCATGTCCAGGCTCACCCCAACATAAATACCGACTGGGTTATATTTTAGGAATTGTTCCTCACATCGGCATGGCTCCCAGCTGAGTGAGCATCCAGCTCAGAAGGAGCCCAGTCCCTGTTTACTCCTTAGGATGTCCTGCTGGGCTGCAGCAAGCCAGGTTCCCCTTGGCTCCAAACATGCTTCCCTGGCTGTAACGGATGGGAACTCTGTTTAAATTGGATATAGAGTTATATAGGCTCGTATTCAGATAAAAGTGCTACACGAGCAGCTTACATTCAGTCTTAAAAAAAAAGCCTTGCAGCATTGTAACGAAAAATTCACGCTGACAGCTAGAGACAAATTCCTTCTTCCCTCACCTTCAATCGGGGAAGTCGATGGTGCTAAAGATTTATGGTTCCCCAATTATATGCATGCAGGCCCGCATTCTCTGCTATCTCAGGCTCCAATTGAACGTGGTGCACAGACCCAGACCTATGCACGCAGCGTTCCCTCCTCGGGGCTGAGCCTGAGTTGAGACCTTTTATTACTGCTGTCAGATAAGAGAGAATGCGAAGATTTATAATAAATAAGTTTACCTTAAGCTATTTTGTGAATGTGATCTGTAGAGTTGCTTCCTATGCACTTGCAAGTCCCATGCAGCTTTTCGAGCTTGGAGGCACCTTGGAAAACTTCTTCCCACCTTTCCCAATCTCTCCACCTGGAATTTGACTTCGAACCCTAATGACAGCTCTGCATATGACAGGAGTTGGGCTCGATGATCCTTATGGGTCTCTTCCAACTCAAGATATTCTGTTTTGCAAACCAGGGTTCAGATGGCTGGAGCAATACGTGAAGGGAAGTTGCCCCGCTGATGCCCTGTGTCCCTGCCAGCCTACGTACCCAAGGATGCCTCCTTTCAAGAGCCTACAGGATGGCATTTGCAGCCTGCCCTAGAGGTCAGCAATATGCCTTGTCTTTTTTGGTGTTCAACATCGTACTTTCTCTGACCATCTGCATTATTGCTGCATGCAGGGAGCTCTGCTCTGCTGCCGGGGCTCACACAAGGATCTCCTTGATGGGACTGGATCGTGGCTGGAAGTTGTGCAAAGCTTCTTCCAAAGTAAACACAAAGATCCGAACTGCGCTAACGGAGCAACCTAAATTCAGGTGGGCACCATCATGCTTAACATATGTTTTAAACCAAAACTTACGTAAACAGACAGTGAAACTGACATATTAACATGGCGTAACGCTCGCAATGCTTCTCAAAGTAGATTCTTAAAGTGGTCAGCAACTTCTTAGTTTTGTTCTTTGCATACAGCGTCTTTTGCCTACCCCAGAAAATGTAAATAAGAAAATGTATCATGGCTTTAAAAGCTGTTCCACAGCTGTTAACCATAAATGCCTCCGTGCATGCACCGTCGCACAGCCCACCAATGGGCGAGCTGATCAGGGGTTAAATATAGCGCTGCACACATCGGGGTCCAGGTGGGACTTGGTCTGAGCACGCTGTGGTGAGGGGAAGGAATGTACGCGATTCAATGCTGGTTTTGTCCTGAAGGCTGGAGTTTGCCCAGGATGTGAATCCCCGGGGAGGGGCTGGGCTTGGAGTTTGCTGAGAATGTTGCGAGCAGAAATCAATGTAGCGTCTGTGTTCCTGGAGATACGTTGCACGTTCAGCGAGAAATGTGCTTCCAGGAGCCTCCATCACCGCAACCAATAAATATAATTATTATATATATATTTAATTATGGGGAAAAAGAATAAAAAAGCCCTGCTTAAAGACCTCTTTATCGATCCTCTAATGCAAGTTTCCAGCCCATGCCCTGTGTTACCCACAGCCCGTGTCAGGCTGGCTGTGCTCACCTGCCGCTCGGTGGCTTTCCAGAAGTAGAAGGCGCCGATGGCCCCAGCCAGCAGCAGAAGGGCCCCAGCGATGAGCACTGTGGCCCCTGCCTTCAGCAGCCGCCCTGGCCCTGGAGGGGGTACTGCTGCCGTGTACGCCTGCAGGGAACATAGTGCTAGAATGGGAATGCAGGAATGGGATAGTGCTAGAATGGGATGGGGACCTCAACCAGCCCCACCAGCTCAGCTGTGATGGCTGTCATGTCCCAGCCCAACCCACCAGTTCTGACCCACCCGACCCTTCATCCCTGATCCAGCATATCCTGACCTGACACGAGCAGTCTCATCCCATCCTGATCCCACAATCCCATCCCAGCTCATCCCATCCCAATCCATCCCATCCTGTCTAAACCCAACCCATCAATTCAGTCCAGATCCAGTGAATCCCATCTCATCTCTACCCGATCTGACCCTCTGCATCCTGACTCATTCCAATCTGACCCATCCCAACCTGACACATCCTATTCTATCCTGATCTGCCCCACTGCAGTCCAATTGAGCCCAACCCATCCAATCTCATCCCGTTTGGACTCACCTCATTCCAAACAGTCCCATCCCAATCTAATCCGATCCATCATATCCCAACCCATTCCAATCCATTTCATTCCAATCCAATCCATCCTATTCTATCCTGACCCATCCCATATCGATCTGAGCAGACCCATCCCATTTCATCCCATCCCAATTCGACCCATCTGATCCCAAACCACCCCTGCCCTACCCTGATCCAACCCGCTGTGTCCTGAATCACCCCGTCCCATCCCGTTCCACCCCGGACCATCTCATTCAGCCCGTCCCGGCGGCACTCACGGGCGGCAGGCCCTGCTCCACGTCTTCGGGCCCCGCTCGGGCGATGGGTACCTTCTCCGAGCCCTCGGCCATGGCTGCGATAGCGGCTGCCCCGGGCTCCCCGCTCCCCGCCGGGCAGCACCGCCCCGGCCCGGCCCCCGCACCGCCCCTGCCCGGACAGAGAGCGCTCCGCTCCCC